>OZ017739.1:173127637-173237637 GCA_963969285.1 Odontomyia ornata | reverse complement strand
ATATATATATATATACATATATATATATATATATATATATATATATATATATATATATATATATATATATATATACATATATATATACATATATATATATATATAGATATATATATATATATATATATATATATATATATATATATATATATACTCGTATATATATATATATATATACTCGTATATATATATATATATATATATATATATATATATATATATATATATATATATATATATATATATATATATATATATATATATATTGTCGCGTGTTATTGGTTCGCAGCCTATAACTTTAACGTTCCGGGAAAGTGAAAACGCAATGTCTTTTAATTTAAGTTAAAAGAGTTTATTTAATTCAAGAAAATGCACAATAATCAGTTTAACACTTTCACTAATTTTAATTTTCACTATAAAAATAAATCTAACACTTGTCCATAAATTTCTTATCGCAATTGTCTTCTAAATCACTTCACTATTACGAAACACACTTCCCACACACTTTCGCAGTTCTTATCGCGGTCGAATGATGATCCCCCCATTCATTCAGCTCGCCTTTATATAGGGTCTCTACCTATTCACCCATTTCTCGTTTATTGGCGAATGTTCTACCGAGAGGTAGCTGGTAGATTCGAGAAAACTTAATGAATGGAGTGACGTCACTTGCAGATGTTGATCATGCTTGTTGGGTTCTCGTGTCTTCGAGTGAATTCGTGTTCTTCATTGTTGTGGAAACAATTGCGACAGTAGCTCGCAAAATTATTTGTACATGTAACACTGCCCCCACCTCAGTTCTTTTCGCCCCGAAAAGATGTGTCGCCAGTTGTAGTCAATTCTCCCTGGGTGTAATATGGGGCAAGACGGTCCAGATGCACGATTTTCATTTTAGCTCTCGGCTTACGATGTTCCTGTATTCGGTATACGACGTCGTTGATTCGCTTTGTAACTCGGTATGGTCCCTCCCAATTATGTTGCAACTTTGGAGACCTACCCTTTCGCCGTTGCGGGTTATATAGCCACACCAAGTCATCTTGCTGGAAGCCAGTAGAATTAGCCTTTAGATCATACCTGGTCTTCATGCGGTCAGTAGCCGATTCGAGGTGTTTTCGCACTGTCCGATGTATCTGGTTCAACCGTTGTCTTAGATCACTTGCGTACTCCGAGACCGTTTGGGGTTTCTCAGGGGGTGTTCCGAACTTTATATCGGCTGGCAAACGAATAGTCTTTCCAAAAATGACTTTGGCTGGGGCTTGGCCCGTCGACGCATGTTCAGCGGCTCTATATGCCATTAAAAATAGTGGGATATGTCGGTCCCAGTCCCTTTGGTTCTCGTCAACCATCTTGGCAAGGTGTTTATTGAGCGTGCCGTTGAAACGTTCGACCATTCCATCGGATTGGGGATGCAGCGGAGTTGTCCTCGTTTTCCGTATTCCCAGCTGCTCGCACATTTCGCTAAAAACTAGTGACTCAAAGTTTCGGCCTTGATCCGAATGTAGTTCACAAGGCACGCCGTACCTACTGACCCAATTTAACACTAGCTGTTCGGCTACCGTAGTTGCTTCCTGGTTGGGAATGGGGTAGACCTCGGGCCACTTGCTGAAATAATCAGCTACAACCAGCGTGTATCGATTTCCCCATTCAGATTCAGGAAAGGGTCCAGCGATGTCAACAGCAATCCTTTCGAATGGCACGCCTACGTTATAGGCTTGCATTTGTCCTCTCAGTCGTCGCTTTGGGCCTTTGACGGAAGCGCAAATTGTGCATCTGCGACACCAGTCCTCTACGTCTTCTCGAGCGTGGAGCCAGTAGAACCGTTCCCGCAATTTCGCTAAGGTCTTGTTAACACCAAGGTGGCCTCCCGAGGATCCTTCATGCATTTCTTTAACCACATCATGGATTCGGCTTTTGGGTAGTATAGTTTGCATCCAATAGGAGCTGCCATCCGCCGTTTCCCATTTCCGCTTGAGTACACCACCCTCCACCTGAAGGGAGCTCCATTGTGCCCAAAAGCTTTTCAGGGTTGCGCCATGCGTTGAAACGTCCTTCCACTCAGGTCGCCCAGTCGTCTCCTTCCATACGAGCAATGGTCCGATGTCTTCATCGGCTAGCTGGGCATTTCGAATCTCCTCCGATGACCAACCTTCATCGAATTCAGCCGTTATCAGTCGCAGATCAACGGGCGGCTCCTTTTCCTCAATCCGTCGGCAATGCTTGCAGTTAGCTGGACAGGGATGACGAGATAGAGCGTCAGCATTTCCATGAACTCTGCCCTTGTGAAGCAGTTGGGGCCTCACTAGGTCTGGTCGGATCGTTGAGCGGGTTGCACTAGTGTCGTTTGTTAGGGTGCAATGTTCTTCATCAACTTGACCAGGAAGGCATCTGTCTGCTTCTCCACGATGTTGCCTTGGCACGGTGCTGGGGATGTCGATACTCCTAGCCAACGTTCGCCCCACGAAGTTGGCCCTTGCAGTTTGATGGGCCTCCATTCTAGGCTCCTGACATGGTCTGGATCTCCACCACCCTGGACAATAGCTCGGTCTTCTTCCCTTCTTGCAGTCTCTTTGCAGGTGCCCTTTTTCCCCGCAATTCCAGCATCTAGGCGCACCGTTCACCTGCAGCTCTCGCTCAACTCCCACGCGCTCACACCTGCAATTATCTGCCACTACCTCGCGAACCCGGGCAGTGGTACGGGTCACATTTTTGGCTGCCTCAAAATTTAAACTATAAGCCAATGCATCCTTGACTGTTTGCTTTTGAGCTAACCGCACGGCTTGTTGCAATTCCTTGTCCTTCAAGGCGCTGATGAATGCTTCTGCTGCTACGTCATCTCGATGTTCTGGGTCGTACGCTGGGTAAGCCAAGAGTGCCAGTCGCTCAATGTCTTGTGCTAGCTGCTGCAAGGTTTCGCCAGACTTCTGCATCCGATGCCGTAGCTGTGCCCGGTAAATCTGCTTCAGATGATCGTCTCCATAACGCATGTCCAGCGCATTCATTATAGCAGCCGGGTTTGAATGCAGCTCAACGGGGATAGTCTGCAAAAGCTCGGCAGCTGGGCCTCTTAGAGCAAGAATTAACGCAGTTGCTCGTTCCTGCTCATTCCAGTGATTTATCCTAGCGGCTGCTTCAAACTGGATTTTGTAAATACTCCAGACCGTTTGTCCGTCGAATATTGGTGCTTTCACATTTCTGGACGAGCCTTGCACTGCGGTTGTAAGCGGGGCTGGTGAGGTGGTTACTACTGCCTTTGCTGCTTCCAATTCCTTTTTCATGTTTTCCATCTCATTGTTGATTCTCTCCTCGACCTTGCTGACCTTTTCCTCGACCTGGTAAACCTTTTCCTCGACCTGGTCAACCTTTTCCTCGACGTCTTTAATTTGTTTGTTGAGACTACCGAGCTCCGCTTTTATTTCGGTTGACTGTTTCTCCAGCTTCTGTGTGATGTCTGCCTTGATGTCTGCTTTGATTTCGATTGCTTGTTGGTCTAGCTTCGTAGTTAAATTAGATGACTGTTGTCGCAGCTCTTGCTGCATCAGCATCAGCATTTGCATCAGCGCATTTTCTGGCTCCTTTGATTTTGGTGTGTCCACTTCTCCACCTTCTGCGCCTTTTTCCGCATCGGAGAGCTCACCCAAATCCAGATTCACGCCTTCCGACTCGATCGCGTCACGCAAGCGTGCAATCAGTATGGCCTTTGTACCTTGTGTGGCCAGATTCCGCTGTTCCAACTCCTCCTTGAGCTCCGATATGGTCAATTCATTAATTTTTAAGTTTAAGCTTCGTGGCATTTTTAATGTTTCTTTAAATTTTACTATTGTGCACTATAAAAATGTTCAAATTTTCACTTTCAAAATTTTCCTTTCGCACTTCTTGACACCATTGTCGCGTGTTATTGGTTCGCAGCCTATAACTTTAACGTTCCGGGAAAGTGAAAACGCAATGTCTTTTAATTTAAGTTAAAAGAGTTTATTTAATTCAAGAAAATGCACAATAATCAGTTTAACACTTTCACTAATTTTAATTTTCACTATAAAAATAAATCTAACACTTGTCCATAAATTTCTTATCGCAATTGTCTTCTAAATCACTTCACTATTACGAAACACACTTCCCACACACTTTCGCAGTTCTTATCGCGGTCGAATGATGATCCCCCCATTCATTCAGCTCGCCTTTATATAGGGTCTCTACCTATTCACCCATTTCTCGTTTATTGGCGAATGTTCTACCGAGAGGTAGCTGGTAGATTCGAGAAAACTTAATGAATGGAGTGACGTCACTTGCAGATGTTGATCATGCTTGTTGGGTTCTCGTGTCTTCGAGTGAATTCGTGTTCTTCATTGTTGTGGAAACAATTGCGACAGTAGCTCGCAAAATTATTTGTACATGTAACAATATATATATATATATATATATATATATATATATATATATATATATATATATATATATATATACTCGTATATATATATATATATATATATATATATATATATAAATATATATATATATATATATATATATATATATATTTATATATATATATATATATATATATATATATATATATATATATATATATATATATTTATATATATATATATATATATATATATATATATATATATATATATATATATACATATAAACTAATCATATATACTACAAAAACAGTTACTTAACTGAAATAGACTATACAAAATTCTCATTACACATTGATTTACTATAGATTACAAGTGGACATCTACACAATAAATTATAAATACTAGAGTAGGCATTTAAGAGAGATAATAATAAAGGGAATTTTAGTCAGTTTTGTTACTGAAACTAGAAGAGATAAGTAGTAATTTTATTTAGAAAAAGAGAAAATAAGAATTACATCAAATAACGCAATATTTCAAGAAAAAGAATATTCAGTATATCAACAGTTTTATCATTATTTTCCTGTCTGTGTGGTGAAGAATACTTTTTGAAGATATCGACGACGAAGACGACGTCACGCAACAGTTTTACAGACGAGTCTCTTTCGAGCCACGTAGGAGTGATAATTAGCGAAGGCGATGAATCATCGACCCGTCAAACACCAGCAATAGTAGTAGCAGTAGCCGCTGTCTTCATCATCGCGTTACCAACCCTAATATTTCCCTCAATTTTCTTCGTTCCGAATTGTATGCTAACTTTGAAAAAAAATTAAAAATATAATTCATACAGAAAATTCGACAAACTTTGAAGTGCTTAATTGAACCTGTAATGTTTTTAATTCTAAGTCCGAACGAGGAACCGACCTCTCATCGGTTCATGACGTTAAGTCTGAGTAGTGCCAACGGATGGTACCAACAGGTCAACCAATCCGTGCGCCGTAATCCATTTTCGCGGTGGCTGCTTGTCGGCCAGCTAGATCGGAGAGGATTTCGGTCGCGGGTCTCCAAATGGATTACGCTCATCTACAATTTTAGCCACCAAAACATGCCCGTTTCCAAACGCGTCACAAAACACAATCATACGGAGAAGAAACCTACTTTACGTTACTCCGTATTTCTTCATTCAACCAATCAAAGAACAAAAATCTAATCCTTACTTCGCGTTCCCGAATTCCCGACGCGGTACCGAAAAATATACTACGCTAACTCAAACCCGACGAAAACTACGCTAATGAAAAAGCAAAACCAACAAAGGTACCGCGTACCGCGCGCGACGCGAAACCGACCTCAGCGACGGCATACTCACCATGCACTCTACTTCCCGCTGAAAGAAAGAAACCACTGGAAAGGAAAGTCGTTGTTACTGTTTAGCAATTCATGTTATTTTCTTAGCCTTATCAATTTAATATAAGTATCAATAAAATGTAATATTTAATCATTAACTTCTTCAGATTTCAAAATGTAAGCGAGGCCTATAAAATTTTCTAATTCGGGAATTTTCTAACATAATATCTTTTCATTTGCAAACTACACTAATCAAAACATATATATATGTCTTTATGCCTAGTTTTTGATCAATTACAATATGTATAAGTACAAGATCTCAAATTGAATTTTTAGGTCCAACAAAATTAATATTAATGATAATGTGATCTTAGAATGAGAAATGAACTAATATAAAAGGCATTTGTCCATTAAATCAATTAATTTAACTAATTTATCGAATATACAAATTTAATAAATCTATATATAACACTTAATTCAACAATTATGACATCATAATCATACTAATTTGTCGTTGGTAGACTAGTCGTGTCTCAAATCTATCTATCGGATATTTAAAAGCAAAAACAATAGGTAAAGCACAAAACTTTATGAACAGCCACATGCATTAAAATTCAATTCAAAATGTGAACCAATACGAGCTTATCATAGCCATTTAACTTAAAAATATCTCTGTCGCTCAAAATTAGAAGTACTTGGTGGACCTGCCTCGTATGGCGGGATAAAAATTCTAGAATACGATCTTTAGATTTGAAAACATGTATTTGAACCCTAGTCATAGCTGTTGTTAGTACGGTTTTTTTCCCATAAAAAAAGGTTACATTTTCATCTTTGTGCTTGTTTCAATCTGATATTTTAAAATTTTTAGAAGCGTGATAGAAAATACTTTACTTTGTTCACTGTAAGAATATATATTCAGTGGTTTTTATCTCCTTATCAATTCTTCTTTATCAAATCACTATTTACAAAAATATTGAAAGCCTTCAATAGTTATACATATCTAATAAAATATTGATCTTACTTTAAATGTTTTATTTTTTTCAATCAATCGAATAAGGGACTTCATCGTTTTAGACACTGTGAAAAATCGATAAAACCCTCGCAGTTCTTATTCAATTAGCGTAATATTTAATGATACAAAAAAATGCTAAATATATATCTTATCGGATAATGTTTCTCCAGTATAGTTAAACTATAAATTTTCTAAATGCTCGTTGCAAAACACCCCATTTTTTTCATTCCATAGAATTATCTACGCATCCCTTTCTTAACACCATTCCTGTTTGACAGCTGTAATTGGTCGCTTGCGGACTTATCAAAGTAGTTTACATTCATACAAATACATATAAGAATAAGTGATATATTTCAAAAATCTTATTGTATACATGAAATGGCTGCTCTTTTAACAATCGCAGCCGTGAAAATCCATCTGATTCGGACAAGGCACATTTCTCAGATCTTGATAATCTTGTCATTAAAGTAAAAATACGCATTGTAAAAATGTTGATTGAATCTTAGGATTAGAATCGACAAATTATTTCCATCATCCCATTCCTTCTTTACATAATCCAAAATCGGCACTTTTCACGTAACCTTCTGTATCGAACAATAGATTATCTAATTTCAAGTCTCTGTAAATAATCTTATTCTCATGCAAACAAAAAAAGAATGCTACTACGCAAGTCCTGCAACCTTAGCCATACTATAGCAGGCTGATCGCCAATTCTGCAGCCGATTTGTCGGCGAATCGAACTCAGCAATGTCACCTTTGTCCAATACCATGACCTTATCTGAGTCCCTAATGGTGTTCAATCGATGTGCAATTGTAAGTACTGTGCACTCCTTCAATTCGGTACGAATTGTTTTTTTTTTGAATAAGCTCATCAGTTTCTAAATCTACAGCTGCCGTCGCCTCGTCTAACACAAGCAATTTCAAACCAATGGGGGCTACTTGGCGTTCAGCTGTATCAAATTCTTTCCACCACAGCAGTGCGCCTGATATGCTCTCTGCAAAGACAAGAACAACATACCTGGTTGCGTCACTTCTCGTTATATGGAAAAAGTCTTGGTTTATTTTTTTCTAACTTATAACCTAAACTTTGTATATAGTTTGATGATATCGTTACAAGGGTGTGATACAATTATATTGAAATTATGCAAAAATGAGCTTTGTATTGCAAAAAACCTCAAAGTACACCCATGAAATTTTCCTATGGAAATCAAGGTCCCTATTTTGCAGAGGAGGCTGTAAGAATTGAAAACGTAGAAGATCAAATTTAAATTAGGGTTACAGCCGTCTTAAGACACACTGCGAAATACGGGCCCGACTTTGTTTATTACATCTGTTTCTCTATTTATTACATTTCTCAAGGACCAAGAACGCGATAATGTGGTCGTAAATAGAATCAATGGATGCACAAAGCAACAAAGCATGTTTGAGAGTTGTAGGATATATGCCCAGAGCATAGTCATTTAAACTTTTGTAAATTCTTCTCTATTATCGCGCCACATAATTGCGGCATCGACATTAGCACCCGATTCATCATTTGGCCTTGCCAACATGGAAACAACGCTCAATAAAATTTTCTCTCTGATCATCGCCAGAAACATGAAGAATTGATATACAAACACGCCGTCAGCAAATATTTTGGGGTGAAACATTTCGCAAGTAAGTTTTATCTTGGGCGGAGTTAATGGGTAGTCTGGCGGAAAAACTAATTTAGCTGGAAACACTCAGCAAGTTCCTTCAGGGCCTGCAATGAGAGCTTCCCGCTCGAAGAAGTTATCTTCACTTATTGGTCCTGCCACGATTCCTTCAGGCGGATTTGACGTGAGCTGTCTATATTCAGCCATCAGACGGCGTAAAGCCGACCCTGGCATTTCTATTCAAGAATTTCACGCGATAACAAAGTTTAACCTAAAAACGTATACTCACGTCTGACAAACAATTTCGCAACCAGAAATATGAGAATAAGCAACTCAATTCTTGCGCTTTCCTGACTTGTATGAATGCCATGCGTCCATCACTTTTGACCTGCTTACTTTTCGGCACTTTCACAGACTCTAGTTGCGCACACTCGCGAAATTACAGACAATCGTCGACCGCTCTTGAGTGACGGCCACTACTTACACACTCCACTGCCATGTGGCTGTCAATTCACCTTGACATCCCACGACAAAATTGACGTGGGATGTGCGCCCGTCAGAACCAACATGAAATGACAAGCCACCAAGCAGCAAGGTGTGTTGGTAGTGGTCGCCAGCGGCGTCGCATGATTCAATTTTCAAATTTTAAACAGTGTAGTAACTGGCTGGCTTAGTCTCAGAGAAAGCCTGGAATAGCAGTGGACAAATTTCTCTCCGGGATCCGTCGTCAAGGAAAACATGAGGAAATTTTGACAGTCAACGTAAACCCGCGCGCGATATTGCCCCGAGCCAACCTGTTACACTTCCTGAAAAACAAAATTGTATATTCCAAATAAATTGATTAAGAACACTGCAAGTTTCCTTTATACGAAAGGGATTTACTTTGAAATCGTGAAATCACAAACAAAAGAAGCAATTTTCCATATTATTCATCAAACAAAGTTTGTAATAAACATAAGCAGTCGAGCAGCCCCGTGGTGATCAGGAGTGGCTGCTCCTGAAGAGAAAAGATGGTCACCCCGTCGAAACTGCTTAGTTTGTTGTTTTACTAGTGTAAAGTAAACTGCATCCGTCAAGTTTCCATCCTTTAGGCAGAGATGAGTGGTTCACTTCAGCCATTTTAACATCTTTAGGTTTGACATTCCCCTTGTAATGCAACGACCTTCTTCTGTGAAAGTAACGGTTGCTTTTTGTGTAATGTTTGCGTTTGTCTCAAGCCTCCGTGTCCGCTAACTTTAACGAGGCAAAACAATATTGAATTTCTGTAGAGTAGATTAATTGATACCTAATAGAACTTTTCTAAAGACAATAAAAATTGATCGGTGCGTCTTGTAGAGTAGAGTACGCGTGATAAGTATTTTGTAGTGTAGCTTCGTGGCTCGACAAGAACCCGCCTCATATGATCCCGCAAATGCTAGTCGTCAAGCACGCGTACGCGGTCGTTAAGCGAAGCTAGTTAGCTGAGCTCGGTGTTGTTTTAGCTCGCTGACACTTGTGCCAGACCATCGGCACCCGTGTCCTACACGGACATTTCGAAATTCATTACAAGTTTATCAGCAAAAATTCTAACAATTTTGACTAACCTCTGTCACCTAACGTAACTAATAAGGAGGCCTCCTTGTAGAGCTCCCGTCGTCGATGGCACGGCGAAAAAGACCCGGCGCTGAATCCACGCACTCTTCCCGGGTCGCACTCGTGCATTGGCCAATTGATATTATTTATTCTTCCGGGCAACCTTGCCTTCCCCCGCTGGTGTTGGAAGTCGAAAACAATTTTTAATACGCTTTTACTTCGTTTTTCCTGTTTTTTGTTTGCAATTTCTTCTGAAGCTCCGCACCCTTTTTTATAAACAAACACTTTTTCATTTGCCTTAGTCACTTCGTCACGTTCGGATACCAAAAAGAGGACTTTTTCTTTGTCTCTCACCCTTTTATTACCTCGTTCCCAACAGCGCACCGCTAATCCCGGAGTGAACCTTATAGTTCTCCTATTCTTGCAAAAATTGTAACCCGCTTCGTGCGATCGGGCAATTCCATCGCCATTTTCACCACCCTTTAACTGGTGTTTCCGAAATTCGGAGTCTTTGATATTTTTCGGAATTGTCACTGTGACGGACATTTGACGTGTTACAGTCGTGATGTTATTGCTTATGTTCGATATGGTATAATTTTGAGAGGGTCCTGGAGTTTACAAAGATTTTCAGTGGCTGGACTTCACTGAGTGACGGGATTATCAGACAAGTAGTACTTTGATGTTTTATCCTTGGACAAGACACTTTAAGTTCCTTTTTTCTTCTTTTCTTGGTATCTTAAATCATTTTTGGAGGCAAGAGTTGGTATTCGGCTGGCTATTCTCTGCCATAAGAAATTGTCGAAAGACACACGAGCTACTAATTAGATGTGAAGCACAACCTTAAGTAAGTTACTATGTAGCAATTGATATGATTACGAATATGAAGTATTATGTGATAGATTTAAGATGTTTGCAAATATGTTTATTGTTGTGGAAATCATGTCTACCACCCATTCTTCCACCACCAACACGTTGGTTTGGTCCACCTCCGCCGCCGCCTTGATTTGCATTAACGAATGGCGGTTTATCATTTAAACCAACGCAAACGGCATGAATCCCTTTTCCATATTTTCACGGCCCATGCTATCACCACCGCCGCCACCTCCAAAGTTACGATTCATGTTGCCACCCGAGTTATTATGTTTACTCGCATGATCAAAATGTTTTCCTGTTGCCTGTGACGAATTTCTTCACCTTTTCGGTTCATACGAAGATTTCTTCCTCACGCGTCCTTTTGACTCGTTCTTTCCGTGGTTGTTGATTACAGATGATGTAGTTGTGGAGCAATTGTGCAGATACGGGAGTGGTATCGTGAACTTCGTCGAGCCTAACTAATCTAAGTTGAGCTACATGAATTTAACTTGAGGAAATAAAAGTCTACTCTACTGTAGCTATTAGCATTAGAATTTATTCTTATTTCTAACCTTACTAGGAATATGTACAATACATGGTAAAGTATCGTATACCAGTTTGGCTCGAGGATGCATTCTTCGTACCACGTTACCCGATGGTGGTGTTTAAGTTCGCTAACTTAAGCTGTTCTCAAGTTCCCCGTAACAATTCCCCCCTGCTTTTAGTGGATTTCCCGGAAATACACTACTCTTTCGCATCTGAGAGATTACCATATAACTTCCAGGTACAGTTCCCCTCTATCAGCAAACATAAACACACCTACGGTACTCACGCCTGGCTTATCGCGTCAGCCTAGCTAGTTCAACCAAAAATTTTCTAAATCTGTTACGCTATCCTTAGCCCACCGACGACTTCTATAACTAACTTAACGTAAGCTAAAACTTATTGCTGGATTTAATTTTGTATATAGCTACTCTAAGTCTAACGGCTAGCCAAATTGCCTTACTGTCTTCCCCTTAATCCCTACATTTGCTTAGTACTACCCGTTAAGAAAAAAAAAGAATCATCAACTCGACTTTAAATCCCCTACTACATATTACCGACTCTAAAAAGAGTAAATTCATAGCTAAGTTTCGCGTCCCACCACCATTCCTTAACACTAACTACACCTAATATGATACGCTATATCTCCTGGTACAAGCTTCAAAATGAACCAATTTGCTATCAATTAAAAATATAATAGAAAAGGAAAACCCACCACCATTATTTAACACTACCACCACCTAATCAACTGCTTACATATTATGCCCTGTTCTCCTGGTACTAGCTCCAAAAATCAACCAATTCGCTATCATCTAAACATAAAATAGAAAAGGAAAACCCACCACCATCTTGCCCTAATCTAACTATGTCTGACCAACTTCTTAGCATGGAACCACGATCCAGCTTCCTCGAACGAACCAATCTATTGAATTCATTCCTACCGTTGCCTGAATCAATTCTGCCCCAACAAAACCAACCATTTTGTAAGGAAGGCTGATATGAACTAATTCTCCTGAAACCCTCAGACCATTCCTGATATCAACCAGGCGCAACTTGCTTGTTCTAACTTTCGATGACCTCTTCCTCTTTTACCTCAAAGCCATATTTCTTGTGTAGTGAAAATAGGTGTGAAAATGTCCATACAGAACTGCAGCGATGGTCTGCTGTCTCGGAGAAAGAGGATGGTAAGATCCGCCGAGATTGGCCTTGTCTGGGGACGCGTGAATGCGCTGTCAGGCTAGCGTTGCGGTGTCGTGGGGCGGGTTCTTTCCCCCTAGCACAAGGACCCACTACAAAAAAATTTCGTTATCACGATTTAAATTGATCGAACGCCGATCGACTGGCGTCGAGACCGAGGTAACCTACTAAGGGTTGAAATTGCTTGTTCATATAACAAGTTGGGACGAGCAAAAACGGACGGACTGGCAAAGATTTCGTCATTAACGACGATCCTTATGGCCCACAAATAAGAGTGGTGCATCCAGATGGAGGTGGTGCCCTCTCGCACCCTCCCAACCGGATCAAGATCCAAACGTAGACGTGGTCATGTGTTTCCCATTTGAGTGAAAAACTCATACAAAAGCACTTTGTATGACTCTTTCCCTCAAATGAGAAGCACAAACGTAACCGATTTATGCTATAGAGGTATGCAATGAAATCACATAACCCTATATCATAAAAGGGCACGGGAGCGGAAGGCCACTCTACCCAGCAAGAGCCCCTGCTAAGCCACAAAACGGTGGAGCGCGCCCGATGACTAGCCCATATTAGACGAAAAGCCTGCCATCGTTGAGGGTCCTATACCCGGTCAGATTTGATAAAGGGGAAAAACCGGGGTGTATGTTTAACAATCCATTGTATTAGTTCATTGGTGAATCCTAGCTTATTTAAAGGTGTATAGCGAAATTAATTCCGCACAAATAAATTTATATACGGTACTTTATAAATTTTGTACTTTAAACGAATTAAATTTAAATCGTACATACAACTCGAACCATAGACAATGAATCAAATCAAAAATAGGATCGCAAATTAAAAATCTCTTTTTACATTTAACATTTTATGCGATTATTTCAGTTATTCTTATGGTACTTCGGTTATACAATCTATTACATATTGCCCTATGATCTTACTGGATTACTGAACGCCACTATTTCAAACATAAAACAATTCATGAAATGTAAATTAGTATATATATCTATATTGCATGCGTTTCGGTACGTTTTACTTGCGCCTTATATTTTTCGTCGTTTCGTTTGACTTTCACCTTTCAGCACACTGTCGTCTGAGTGGGAACAGGGTTCATCTTGCAGTAATGAGTTGGCTGTACATAGTATAGATCTTGAGCAGTTTTCAAGCATAAAAATAAAAAAAAGGCGTTCTGTTTTATTTAGTAAGTGATATAAGATAAGAATGAAATGTATATTAAGGGTAATCGTATGAATTGTGAAGTGTAAAAATGGCAATTATTCAATATTTTACGATTGGGCTGAGGTTTTGGGTAGTAAGTAAATGACACGAAAAATTCAAATCCAATCGCCGTTATGATTGCCAATGCCGACAAGCATAGATGATGATAAGGACAAAAATAATTTTGATTTGCCTGTTTAAATGCAATAAATATTCTACTTTGCGCTCGCATAAAGTTATGGGTAAAGTGTCCGTTTCTCTTTCTTTTGTTTTCTTTTATATACCAATATTAGTCAAAAAATCTAATAAAAGGGTACTCACCCGCATCCTCATGAGCGCTCGATGACGATGTAGGCAGGCCGACATCGTTGGAACGTATCCATTTGGAAAAGAAAACGCACACACTCACACCTGAACAAACTCTAATCGTCCAATTTAAATAGATAACGGACGGGTCAACACTGAATCAATGCTACCGGCGGCCTATCACTCATTACTCAAATACTCCCCCTGACACACTCGCTACTGCAAGGCGCACATGCATTCGTCGATCTTTGGTATAACAAGCAATCAATATCAGCCAATTGACCCCCAAAATCGAAAAGCTGGCTGATATCGCCTGTAATGGTTCAGGTTCCGGCGGTTTAAATGCTCTTCGTAGACCTTGCCAACACCCTCCATGCTTTCGCAGTCACTGCACGCACTAATCTCGGCCGAATGCCGGATTGTACATGCAAATCTGCATGCGACGTCTATCGATGTCATGTCTACGTTCGCGATGATTGCGCTGCAGCTATTGAATGCATGTAAAAATGCGAGGACGCAAGCCACTAAGAAGTTCACCGATGGCAATATCGCGTGAAAACGAATTTTCTTGTTTGGAGTTGTACACGCAAAATCGTATTCGACGTCTATTGACGTAATGTTTACGTTCGCGATGACTGCGCTGCAGCTATTAAATGGATGCAAAAATGCTGATCAGACGAGTTATTCACAAATGTAAAGTTATGCCCCCGCGCGGTATAACGAAAACTCGCAGAACTGATGGGCAATTCGGGGAGACGGCGCTTTTCGACTATTAAACTTCGCACGGTTGCATGCTTCAAGGTCGTAAAAGGTAGGAATGTAGGTAGACCTTAAAAACTCTTGTCGAGGTAAAGATGACGCAAGCCACTCAAAGGTTCAACGATGGCAATATCGCGTGCAATCGAGTTCCCTTATAGTTCGTGGGCCGCAGCACTATGGGGAAAGTTAAGTATATTTTCCGATGCTTTAAAAGTGGGACCACGGTTCTTTCACGGGGTTTAAGATGCTGTGAACTCCGAAAATTGGTCGAACTACTATTTTTCTATATTTTCTTTTTTGGTTTTTGAGAGATGGGAGATCTTTTTCGCCGTTTTCTGTACGAATTCCGTCGTGAAGAGCACTTCACCAATGGCGGCGATGGCGAACCAATGTTTACTTTTCTTATATACACGACGGCAAAATCTTTTTTTGTGTCTTTTTCGCGAAATTTCGCGTTATGGTTCGCTAATTTAAATCGACTCCTCGATCCGTCCCCAGAACATGTATTTTTTCTTTCCATCCCGTGCATACGGTGAATCGCCTCAGCTGAGCTCCATCAGCCCAGTTCACTTCTCTTCCGTGATGTAATACACCGTTGGGGAGTATTTGTAATGTGACGCCTACGCCCGGGAATCGAAGTGATTCCGATCCCGAACCCTGGCAACCGGCCAGATATGTATGACTTCGAAGTGCAAGCAGACTTCATCTTTCGTGCGGATATCATTGCGCAGAAAATATATATTTTTTTTTTTTCAAATATTTATATCTGTGGATATAAATATTTGAAAAATAATATTAATTAACCATCCGATACATTTCGAAGCATATCTATCTGGCAATGCCCCCCACAGTTGCCATCAAAACATCGAATAGATAGAAACGTGGAAACTGGGTGGAAGTGTCATTCGTCACATAACCTTCAAGGTGTCAGGCTAACACGAAGACGGGAGCCGGTAAATTTTATGTAAGCAGTTGGAATCTGAATTAATTATTTTTTTGCTTTAAGGGCGGGAGCGACCTTCCTTCGTGGGCCGACGGAATTTTTTGTGGAGTCATTCGCTCACTGCTGGAAATTCGACGGAAGTTAGTCAACAGAGCACTTACTAGCACTATCGTGCCTAGCCACAGTCGGAAGTGCAAACGCAACAGTTGTTTGGCGTGCAGGTTTTCTTCAAGTGGTGCAGTTATTCAACGTTTTATCGGTAACTACATTTTACCGTATTAGTTTGAGTCCTAAGACAAAATTTAGTTCCAAGCAATAGGGAAACTTTGTCGTCGGTTCCATTTGAGGTTATAAATATTGTGCGACCTCTACATACAAGCTAAGACAACATTAAATAAGCTAGGTAATCTCCCACCAGACTCACCAATTGTTCATATAATAAGTGCAACATGTGCCGGTTCCGCAGCATCGACAGCAACAAATCCAATATGGTTCGTGAAAACGCGCCTGCAATTGGATTATAAATCAAAAAAATCAAATGACCGTGCGTAAATGTATAAAACGAATTTATGCAACGTCGGGCTTTCGTGGTTTTTGTAAAGGAATAACGGCCAGCTATTTTGATATATCCGAAACTGTTATACATTTTGTGATTTATGAAGCTCTTAAAGCGAAACTTATCGAGCTACGACATAGTCATCCTTTGGATGGTAAGACGTCGAGAGATTTTCTTGAGTTTATGCTGGCCGGCGCTATATCGAAGACTGTTGCTTCATGTATTGCGTACCCGCACGAAGTTGCACGAACGCGATTACGTGTAGAAGGAAGCAAATATCGAACGTTTTGGCAAACGTTATATACAGTATGGAAAGAAGAGGGCAAGGCTGGAATCTATAGGGGATTAGCAACACAACTAGTCCGTCAAATACCAAACACTGCTATCATGATGGCAACATACGAGGCTGTTGTCTATATGTTAACCCGACACTTTAATAGCGACTTTTATAGTGCATCCTAAGGAGAGAAATGTGATTCTCACGCACGTTCATGCCGTCGTTTTTGTGTGGCAGTGCAACAACGCTTAATAAAACTAGAGTCCTATATACATAACATTATGAATACATGGTAGATAAAAGTAACAACCGATAAAAATCAGCGGCAAATAAAAACAAAACAAATCAAACACACAAAATAGAACCGCGTAAGATTCAAAAAATTCAATAATATCATAGGCAATGAATGATTTACCATTTAGCTACAGATTAACCGTGAATATTAATACTTAGTTTTTGTTGTGACAATGAATTAAAATAGTATAAAGTTTATTTGGTTATAATTCGAGAACGGGAAACGGGTAATTTAAACTCGAAGAACAACTAAAAGATTGCGAGCCAGTATCGTTGATGATAAGAGCATTTCTTCGGTTATTTGTACAAACGTTTCAAGTCTGTCCGCGCAGAGATTTTCAAAATTATTTTAGTCATTCGAAACGTAGCGATAGACTTCGGGGTTTATGGTTCTGTTGGAAAACGTGTTGTGACATATCTAGTAGAGAAAAAAAAACACAACTCATAGAAATGCGTGTTCAACTCGAAATAAAACATTCAAGTCATTCAGAACATTCAGAATAAGTAAAAGGACAATTGACAAGCCATACGTTGAATCCAAAGGAGAGCTAATTTCCCTTCCATTCTTTCCGATCGCACGGAGAAAGCAAGTCCTCGTCTAAATTTGTGCATCCTACCAACCTATCGAGAGTATAAAATTTTTCACCGATAAATATCGTTCAAACTTAACATAACTTAACACCAATCAAAAACATTTTGCAAAGAGACAATTGTGATCATTTTTTTCTTCATATCCTTATAAAACAAATAAACATGAGAAATACTTTGGGACAATGAATTGAGATTTACTTAAAAGGCAAGAAAGAGCAATTAAATAAGTTAGGTATGCAACACTCGCGTTGAAAATTTGAAAAAAAAACAAAAAAAAAAACATTGCTGGTATTTATAAATATAGCATTGATTTCAATGCTTGAAACAAAAGACATGAAATGATAAAAGGCCTCTTATATAGAAATTCCTAAAATAATATCCCGCCTGAGTCCTTCTAGTTTAGCTGATCCAGCGGATTAACATGATCAATGCCCTCCTTTTAGTGTACTTGTTAAATTTTTGATTTAGAATTGATGATAACAATACTTCGTGCAGAGAGGCATATTGAAACTAATACAATGATTGGGGAAGAATCGCTTCTTAAATACTGGCAACTAAGTCGTACACATAAGTTACATATACAATAGATTTTAGTAAAATAATTATACATAAATTATTAGTTACAAAACGATTGTTCACTACCGGAGCGTTAAGGAGAAGTCACCTGCAAATTAATTCGAAAATAGAGGTACTCGTATATTTTAAACGAAAGTTGCTTTATACACTAGTATATATATTTGTGTAACCCGATTGGAAATAGAAAAATAATGTACAAGAGTATTTTAAAGCCAAGCCAAAATATAACACACTATCGATATAAATTTCTAAATAACGGAGTGTTACTAAAAGAATACTGCGCAAAAATAGAAAAACCAAGGCATGAAATAAAAAAAAAAAAGTATAGGGCAAAGCAATTACAGGCATCTCTGCGAATAGCGAAAGACATAGCACGTTAATACTAGAAAAATTGTAAAATTTAAAATTTGATGCTCTTCCAAATGTGCTGAATTGTTGCAACCATCCATCACCAACTTGTAAGAATTTACTGTAAGTTCAGAATTCTCGATTGATGTGGCGAAGTAGCTTTGATACGAATTAAGGTGCCTATGTTTACTTTCTTTTCCATTTTAGTTAAGTTGTTAAATGTTATACATTTTATTTTTCGTTTATGAAATTTTCATGTCAATTATTTTGACTATATTCACGGATAATTAGTTTATATTTTTATATGAATTAAAGGAATGTTTTTGATTACAATGAATTGCTAACAAAAACCGGACTTTCCTTTTCAGTAGTTCTTCTTTTTCAGCGGGAAAGGAAGTGCAGGGTAGGTATGCCGTCGCGAGGGTAGGGTTTCGAAAAATCCGCTGAGGTCGGTTTCGCGTCGTGCGCGGTACCCGGTACCTTTGTTGTTTTGTCGCTTTATTAGAGTAGTTTTCGTCGGGTTGAGTTAGAGTAGCATACTTTTCGGTACCGCGTAGGAAATTCGGGAACGCGAAGTAAAAAGGAGATTTTGTTCTTTGACTGGTTATAGGAAGAAATACGGAGTAACGTAAAGTAGGTTTCTTCTCCGTATGGTTTTGTTTTGTAACGCGTTTAAAAACGGGCGTGTATAGATGGCTGAAAATATGTAAATGAGCGTAACCCATTCGGAGACCCGCGACCGAAATCCTCTCCGAACTAGCTGGCCGACGAGCAGCCACCGCGTGAATGGGTTACGGTGCACGGATTGGTTGACCGGTTGGTACCATCCGTTGGCACTACTCAGACTTAACGTCTAGAACCGATGAGAGGTCGGTTCCGCGTTCGGACCTAAAAAGGAGAACATCATTACATATTACATCAGCGTTCCCCAAATCCATAATTTTACATGCAGATTTACAATTTTTTAAGACAAAATTTAATTAAAGTAGAGAAAATTTAAATGAAGTAAGGAAATTTGAAATGTAGTAAAGAAATTTAAATGAGGTACAGAAGATGTAAATAGAGTGAAGAAATTTAAATGAAGTAAAGAAATTTGAGCTAGAGTAAAGAAATGAAAATTTTAAATAGTTATAAAAGTTAAATCTCATGACGAATAAAATTAAAGGGAGATATTTAAATTTTAATATAAAGGAAAATTGATATAAAATAACATTTGATAAATTAATAAAACGAAAAAGTATTCTACAAAAATAGGATTGCAAATAAAATCAATTACATTTTTTTTTCAAATCTGCCACAAAATTCCGAGTAGGAGATAGGAATACACTTGGCTCATTTTTGTAACAATTGAATTGAGCTCCGTTATCGGACACTAGCCAACGTGGAGCCCCAAAAAGTGAAATAACCTGTTCCTCTAGAAGGCAGCTTACGGCTGATGCCATAGCCTTACGGAGTGGAAAGAGGAGAGAGAACTTACTGGCTTAGTCAATAACTGTCACAATGTATATATGACCTTGTTTCGAACGTGGTAGGGGACCCACGTGGTCAACACACAGCATCTCCCATGGGTGTTGTAGAACCGTTCCCTGTGGCACTATCTGTCCAACTGGTGCCTGCCTTTCGACTTTATTGGCCTGACACACCTTGCACCTCCTTACATAGCGCTCTACATCTGCCGCCATTTTCGGTCAATAAAATTGAGTCACTATCCTCGCCAATGTGCCGCTTATCCCCATATGGCCTGCCGCAGCATCATCGTGACACCGGACAAGAATCTCTTTTCGACCGGCTTTAGAGATAACCCTTTTCCATGCCTGATTTCCTTCTTATTCCGGGTACCGACCAGGCAAATAATCTCTCCTCCATTCACTCACCAATCCGCGTAACGCTCCGGGTTCTGTACGATATTAGTTACCATTTTCCCGTACCAAACGTCCGTAGACTGCATGCAAGCCACCGCAGGATATGGCAACATTCTAGACAGCGCGTCTGGGACTAAATGTTCTTTACCCTTTGGCTGTATGATCTCAAAATAGTACTATTGCAACCTGACTGCCCATCTCGGCAATCGTCTTGCTGGGTCTTTTAACCACTCAGCCACACTGTGACGACCGTAAACTTAGTACCTTCTACATATGGTCTTGCTTTTTCTACAGCCCACAGAATCGCCAGGCACTCCTTCTCGGTCGTGGATATCTCCTCTCCACATTGGTCAAGGACCGGCTGAGAAAACAGATCACTTTCTCTCAAGAGATTTGTCAAAGGCGACATCAGCGTAGCGAAATCTGGAATAAATCTCCGATACCACGACACCATCCCTAAAAACTGACGAACCCCCTTTACGTTCTGCGGAGGATGGAGTTCCAACATGCACTTAACCTAGTCCGGGTCCACGTTCAGGCCATTTTCATCCACCACATAACCCAAATACTTTAGCTGGCACCTGCAGAACTCGGATTTTTCCCTAGTTACTCTCAAACCCCTAGACCGCAATCTCCGGAAAATTTCCCCTAGCACCTTTAGTCCTAGCTTACCATGATGACCTCGTCGAGATATGTAAAAAATAAAGGTCTGAATCTGGTCCTAGAACCCTGTCAATCAGCCGTTGCTACGTCGCCGGTACGTTCTTCAGACCGAAAGGCGTCCGCCTAAATTGAAATAATCCCCGATTTGGTACAGTACGCCAACAGAATTGGACTCTTCTGCCACTGGCACTTGCCAATAAGCTGATTTCACGTCGAGTGATGATAAATACTTGGCTTCTCTCAATTTGTCCAACGTGGCAGATACATATGGGATTGGATATGCATCGTCCTGCGTATCCTTGTTCAGCTTCCGGTAATCTAAGCAAAATCCACCAACAGAATTGGCGAGGCCCACGGACTAGCTGACGGTTCAATGATACCCTGTTCTAGCATTGAGTTCAGCTCCTCATCGATATGTTTTTGTACCGACGGAGATACCGGGTAGTAATGCTATTTAATTGGGGTGACTCAGTTTGATCATGTGCTCGACCAAACTCGTACAACCGATGCCCTCCCCCATCAATTCAAATTGTACTTTTAGAAGCCTCTCTAACGCTCGGCTCTCTGTTTCGGTCGCAGTTGTTCCCCCTTCTTCCTGTAGAGCATTCAGGAAGCTCCATGTGTTTTGCCCTAACGCCACAATCAATCCGAATCGCCGAATGAAATAGACGCCCAGGATAACCTCATGGGTCAGATACGGGACTATAAGCACCGTAATCCAATTTGTCCGCCCCTGTAAGGTGAAAGGGATGCACGCCCTCCCTGGGACCTTCACACTGGCATTATTCGTCATCCTGATATTAGCCGATGTGGACCGCAACTTCTCAACTACCAGTCTTCTCAAGGCTTTCCAGCCCCTAGCCCCACGACGGTATTGGATGCTCCCGAGTCCAACAGGCTCAATAGCTTACAACCTAGCACTTCAAGTTCCAAATGGGATCTATTATCCCCGCTCTTCCCCTCAATCACACAAGCTACCTCTGGCTCTACGGCCTTTCTATTCCCCTCCATCGTGCTGAGCTCGCCGCCTACTGAGCACGAGACAAATTTCCCGGCCCCCGACGTTGAGACGGCTCTTGGCCAGGGCTACCACCTATTCTTCTACCACTGTCTGAACTCCCTTGATCTTACCTTCGCGATGCTTCCTTATCCTCTTTCCCGGCAGCAGTTCTGGCAAGTTGCTCTCCGCGCCGCAGGCTGCCCACAACCAAAGCACCTTGCTGGTTCAGCACATTCTCTGTATGTGTGCCCCTGTGCCTTGCAGTTCCAACACTCCATCCCTCCACTAGAAATAGCCGCCATTCACACATTTTTATTCCTCCCGACATATGCGAGGTCAGGTTCCAACAAACGTTGTCCCTCCATCGGTGGTGGCCGATAGGCATCCACGGAAACACGGGTAGCTTCCAGGGTGCGTCCCACTTTGACCAACTCCGCAATCCTCCGTATCTGATAAAAGGGGGTTAAATTGCTTTGAATAATTTATAATTTTTCGACCTCCGCGCACTTGGTCAACTTTCGCCTGAATAACCTCTCCATAGTGGCCACATACATCCCATGGACTCCTCTGGTCTCTGGGTACGCTGCTTGATTTCTTCCAGAAGTCTTTTATCATAATCGGGGGGTAGGAACTCCGCACGTAATTCCTTTAGAAGTGTCGCCCATGAACCGATACTGGTGCGATTTGCCCGAAACCAGACCAGGGCTCTGCCCTCAAACAACTCTACCGCAGCCTGATATAGTCGGTCTACTAACACTCCTCTTGCAAGACATACTTCTTCAACTCGTTCTAGGAATGCGCTTAGGGATCCGGAATCTCCCCTATATTTCAGGCCCCATTTGAAAACGTCCTGTGCCTTTCCGAACTCCCTACCTCCTCAAGAAGTTGTCACTTGCTCCGTTTTATTCGCCTCCGGTAGAGTATGGAGTTCTATTGCCTGCGATGCACTCTCGTTTAGCTCGAGGTTCTATTCCTGCTCTTGACCAGGAGGAGGTTCTGTTCCTGCTCTTGACCATTGGTGGGCTCCCGTTCTACATGAATACATCCCAGCTGCTCGTCATTTACTGTCCCAGTTGCATCTGCTACTCCTGTTCCTTTTTTATTCGTTGTACTATTTATTTGACCATACGCCGACGTTTCGAAGCACAAACTTGCTTCTTCATCAGTGGTACAATAACTAATCTTACATTTTCCTTAAAGCTACTTATACACCTACTACTTTTACAATTTTAACTCACATTCACTACCCTAATTACTTCCTTAATTAGTTTTTGCGGCTAATTGCTCCCATAAGGGGTGAGAAATTATTATCTAGATAGGTGTTTAAAAGTATCTCATGTGGTTGTCTTGCTATAACCAGGCTTTCGTAGGCGTCCAATTTGTATGTAGATTTTAGTTCTTTGATTAACTCAAGATTCTCGTCGCTCATGCTGTGCTTCTGCTCTACAACATGTCTTGCTACCGATGATTTAATTGTATTGCTGCTTTTGTTGTGCCTTCATTTTTTTGCGAATTAATTGGTCCACTATTATTGCTGGGAACGCATTTGTTTTTGCTGTCTTGAAGAATTCAAAAAAGAACGTGATTACATTACGTTCTTTTTTGAATTCTTCACTACTCAACGGTATTTTTGTTAACCTATGAACCATCGAATGATAGGCTGCCATTTTTTGCTGATATGCGTGGTTAGAATCCTCTTCTTTCATCGTAAATCGTATGTTTTGGTGAATGTTGTTGATTTTCTCCAACGTTACTTTAGCTTCGTTTTTTTTCACCACGGCGAAGACATCATCAACGTATCGCCACCATATTCGAGGAGTTGTAGTAATCGAGCAGTCACACTAGCAAACTGCTCGAAAACCTTCCTATCTCCTTCACCCATAGCAGTGCGCAAATGCTTTCAAACAACAATCAATCTACTGCAACTAGTCAAAGCCATGTTACTGATGAATCAGCGCAAAACGTGAATAAGTTCTCAACATCGCCAGACCTACCCCCACAATAAAAGTTTGCTAGTGCCTCTACCTGACTATCTAGCAACTGACGCAGAGGTGAAATCTGTTATATAAATGTGATTTTTGTGAAAAGACTTACACGGTAGGCACGAATTTAAGAAAGCATCAACGCATGCACCTGAATATGCGATCTTTCAAATGCGGCCACTGTGATAGATCGTTTATGAGGCCAAGTGCTTTAAATATTCATCAAGCGTTACACGTAAATCCGGAACTCTTTAAATGTAACGAATGTGGTAAATCATTCACGCGAGCGGTTGCTCTGAAAAATCATCAAGCCTTGCATTCAAATCCAAATTTGTTTAAATGCGATGAATGCGGAAGGACTTGTACATCGAGATTTTATTTGAAGAAACATATGATGATTCACACGGACACCCGTCCTTTTAAATGTGAGAAATGTGGGAAAGTACTCAAAGAATCGTACACTCTACGGCAACACGAAGCTTTGCATGCTAAGCCGAATCTCTATCATTGCAATCAATGTGGTAAACCATTTAGGCGATCATCAAGTTATAAAGAACACCTAGAGTTGCACTCTGATCCTAACAAATATGGATGCAGTGAATGTGGAAGAACGTTCAGTAGGTCACAAACACTTAGAAATCATATTGCCTTGCACAAAAACCCTAACTTGTTTGCATGCGAGTGCGGACAACCTTTTAGAAGTATAGAGTCATTAAGACATCATAAATTATCGTATTTAAAGAAGAATAGTCAAAGTGAAAACGTATTTGAGCATTGACGATAGTAGATCTTACAGAAAATTCATCCTAGTGTCTTCCATCTTTGATTATTGAATGAAACTAAATTAAAATGTACTAAAGATTCTTTTAGCCGTCAATAAATAGGTTATCATTAAAATGACTGACCTGGAAGCAGAGGAAACAGAAATAGAAAATTGAAAAGCAATTGCATGGGTAAAGGGAAAGTGCAATTGAAGACAGGAATGGGCCGCTAGTCGAGTTTTAAGAGAGGGAAAAAGAATTCAACGCGCGGAATAAATACGGGGGGGGTCTGCTTTGAATCGCGACAGCGATCACGTCGGAAAGAAAATTTCTGGCGCGAGGTAGTTCGGATTCCCGTTGCTTTTTGTAAACGGGAAATCAAAAAACCGTCTGATAGTCGCGGACGCTTGCGAAAGAGATTGCAGACGGGGGAAAAAACGCGCAGATCGTTAATGGATGTTGTGTATTGGTTCGATCGCGGGGATCTTGCTGTGTCAGTTCGCCAACCGCATACGTAAATTCCTCTGTGAATCATAGCATGAAGAAGTTTTTGCAATCATATCTATAGAAATAAAATGATGCGGATTGCGGTATTGCTCGGTTGAAATGAGCGAGTGAAAATTTTCATATTGGAAATTCATCTGACTAGTGATGCACGTGTTTGTGCGCGAGGGAGCGAGTGCACCGAATCGCTGAACGAGACCACGGCTGGGGAGATGCGTCTCGTGGTTCGGTAGGATAAGGTGGATTGTTTGCGCACAGATTCTCAATAAAGACTTTTTACGGACCAATTCTCGCAGAGAAATCCTCCACCGTAACGTTAGAATGATTGCGATTGGTACTATCTGGTGAAGTGCAGAAGGTGCTCGTGTGCAAGGCAGTGAATTTGTGGAATTTGTTGCATTTCGAAAGTGGGAGAATAACACAAAAACAAAAAAAAAAATAAAAAGAAAACGAATATTCCTTATTCATTTTCTTGTCAGTGGCGAGACTGGAAGCAAACGAAACGTTTGAAGCAAGAAAACAAAACGATAAGAAGCACATGGGAAATAGGAATGCGAGGTGCGGAATGCCAGTTATGCGGAGAACACGGGCACAAAGTGATTTAAATGAGACATGATTGTGGCTAACGACGAGCCTTGTCAGCCAACTGTCGTTTCAATTATAACTTGTTGCTTGCGAAGATCGTAAATTTCCCGCAATGTTTTTCCGATATGTGGTGCGCATTTTTCCGACAATAATCGTGAAATAGTATGATAGCTCTTCAAATGAATGGTTGTGCAAAATATACAGTGTCTGAAGAATTAAGCCCTTATCATATTTTTGTCTGAAAACAGTGATTGCTTTTATGGTTTTTTTTGCTCTTGATTTTAAGTGATGAGCCAAGTTTTGGATCAAGTATAGACCGACGGAAAAATTTTAAAACCCAAGAAAAAATTAATTAACGTTTGCAGGCCCACCCCATCTATGAGCGCTCGTCGAGGAGGATGGGTAAGTACCCCGTAAATTCAATAACGTTTCATCTTCCGAAAATTGAATTAACTTTCGAAATCCTGGAGAAAATGACACCGCTCTGCTGTCAAATTAGAATTCTTAACTCTCGAGCGCAACATCGATACTTTTAGCTTCTGAATATGCAGTGATTTAATAACTTCAAAATCCAAAATTTTAGATTTGCAGTATGTTGATTCCTCAATAATGAATTTTTGATATAAGGGATTACTCAAATTGTGTTTCAGACATCACTAACCCGTATGTACGATTTGTAAAGGAATACCACAAAAAAAATAAATATATAAAATTCAAATTAATTTTTCTTGCTTCATCTTATTCCTAATCTTTTTTTTTTTTGTCATCGAAGTATGATTTGTTTCCAACAATTTGAGTTATTCGACTAATAAAATGAATTGTTAAAGTATGCGTCGGTATTTCCATTCTGCCGCTCTGACCGAGTATAGGACCCGCTACGATGGTAGGCGGTTCACTGAAAATAGGCTAGACATCGGGCGTGGTGCGCATTTTTCCGACAATAATCGTGAAATAGTATGATAGCTCTTCAAATGAATGGTTGTGCAAAATAAACAGTGTCTGAAGAATTAAGCCCTTATCATATTTTTGTCTGAAAACAGTGATTGCTTTTATGGTTTTTTTTTGCTCTTGATTTTAAGTGATGAGCCAAGTTTTGGATCAAGTATAGACCGACGGAAAAATTTTAAAACCCAAAAAAAAATTAATTAACGTTTGCAGGCCCACCCCATCTATGAGCGCTCGTCGAGGAGGATGGGTAAGTACCCCGTAAATTCAATAACGTTTCATCTTCCGAAAATTGAATTAACTTTCGAAATCCTGGAGAAAATGACACCGCTCTGCTGTCAAATTAGAATTCTTAACTCTCGAGCGCAACATCGATACTTTTAGCTTCTGAATATGCAGTGATTTAATAACTTCAAAATCCAAAATTTTAGATTTGCAGTATGTTGATTCCTCAATAATGAATTTTTGATATAAGGGATTACTCAAATTGTGTTTCAGACATCACTAACCCGTATGTACGATTTGTAAAGGAATACCACAAAAAAAATATATATATAAAATTCAAATTAATTTTTCTTGCTTCATCTTATTCCTAATCTTTTTTTTTTTTGTCATCGAAGTATGATTTGTTTCCAACAATTTGAGTTATTCGACTAATAAAATGAATTGTTAAAGTATGCGTCGGTATTTCCATTCTGCCGCTCTGACCGAGTATAGGACCCGCTACGATGGTAGGCGGTTCACTGAAAATAGGCTAGACATCGGGCGCGCTCCACCTATTTTGTTGTTTTCAGGGGCTCTTTCCAGGTTGAGTGGCCTTCCGCTCACGTGCCCGCTTTATGGCATAGGGTTATGTGACCCGATCACATAATTCTATGACATAAATCGGTCACATCCATATTTCTCGTTGATGGGAAGGCTCATACAAAGGAGGTTTGTATGAGTTTTCCACTCAAACGGGAAATATATGGCCACGTCTACGTTTGGATCTTGATCCGGTTGGGCGGGTGCGAGGGGGCACCACATCCATTCTACCCCCCTCTTATTTGTAGGCCATAAGAATCGTCGGGTAACGACGAAGTCTCCCAAGTTCGTCTGTTTTGACTCATTTCGACTTGTTCTCTGAGCAAGCAATTTTCCCCTTCAGTAGTTTCCTCCATTTTTCGACTTCGTTCGACCTTTTTCTGAGACCCAAGAATTCGTGAATGCGAAATTCTTTTGTAGTGGGTCCTTGTGTTGGGGGAATGAAACCGCCCCACGACACCGCAACGCTAGCCTGCCAGCGCATTCACGCGTCCCCAGACAAGGCCAATCTCGGCTGATATTACCATCCTCTTTCGCCGAGACAGCAGACCATCGCTGCAGTTCTTTACGGATATTTTTATTACCTACCTTCACTACAGAGTTATTCGGAGATTGTCCATTTTTTCCTCAAATTTGGCCATAAATACTTCAGCTATTAGCGGAGAAAGGAGGTTTCCCATCGCAGTCCCGTCCTTTGTTTTAAAAAACTTACCTCTGAAGGTAAAATAATTCTCTTTCATGCATAATGCTGCTAATTTTACATATTGCCTAGTTGTTTTTTTGGATTCACGATCGACATTGCCATCTTGTATCCAATCTTCGAAAAAACATAGTGCCTCTTTGACAGGGATACTTGGGAATAGTGCATTGACACCAAAGGAAACCAAGATCTCGTCTTCTTGGATGTGTAGACGTTTGACTTTTTGTACTAAATCATGTGTATTATGTACTGATCGCCTACTCAGTTCCTTACCAATGTTACCGATTTCTGCAACCAACCATTTTGCAATGTTATACGTTGGGGAATTCGTGTCCGCTATAATTTCCCTCATCTTAGGCATCTTCAGCCGGTTGATATGCTGGAACGTTGAGCTAGCTTCCTTCAGCGCTTTTTCCACCCGTTTAATTGAATCTGGTAGTGGGTCTTTGCGAATTTCGACGAAGTTTCCTGTTGCAAGTTTCTCCATAGTGCGGTTGTCATATTCCGTCTTATCGATAATAACGACTTTATTTCCTTTATCTGCTTTGCGGTAAAATACCGGCTTCTTCTTCAGTTCGTTGATCGCTCGTTCATCGTTGGGTACTCTAGTGTTCATTGATGTACTCAAATCGTTTTGAATACTGTTACGAATGTTTTCTTTTTCGCCTGGGCTGAAGTTACGCATAGCTGTTTCGATGTCTACGACCAGATCGTCCGCTGCAAAGGTTCCTCTGATAGCAAAGTTTAATCCTTTATTCAATAGTTTCATTTCGGCTGTTGAAAAACTTGTACTCGACTTATTAATGACAAAATCCGGTATTAATTCCACTTTTGGTATGATATTCGCTTGATTGCTCATGATACTCATCTTCAATTAACGCTGCCACTTTTCGTTCATGTATTTCACGTTTACGTTTTTGCTCACATTCCACTGCTCGTGCAATTATCAGAATCAATATATTCCAATCTCCCTTATTGGCTACCTGTCCTAGTTTAAGATGTGCGCTGTATGCTTTCAAGGTGAACTCCGACAATTTTTCGTATAGGTTTTTAATACTTAGTTTAATCAAATTCTTTTCGACTAATTTTTTCTGTTGTTTCATCCCTGGTAACCCAAATTTGATACTAACTTTGTGTGATACAGGGGTTATTCTTTCTTTTAAGCAAATTTTCAAGAATTTTATATCTTCACTGGTTCGCGCGATTTTTAACTTCGTTTATTAATTAAAAAATACCGACTTCGACTTGGTTGCCATTACAAACTATTAAATTATGTCGGATGTTTCAACTAGCTAACCAAAAATATAAACAAAGGTATTGCTTTCTTTTTTATTCGTTGTACTATTTATTTGACCATACAACCTTTCGAAGAAAACACTGGCTTCTTCATCAGTGGTACAATAACTAATCTTACATTTTCCTTAAAGCTACTTATATACCTACTACTTTTACAATTTTAACTCACATTCACTACCCTAATTACTTCCTTAATTGGTTTTTTGCGGCTAATTACTCCCATAAGGGGTGAGAAATATTACCTAGATCGGTGTTTTAAAGTATCTCCTGTGGTTGTCTTGCTATAACCAGGCTTTCGTAGGCGTCCAATTTGTATGTAGATTTGAGTTCTTTGATTAACTCAAGATTCTCGTCGCTCATGCTGTGCTTCTGCTCTACAACATGTCTTGCTACCGATGATTGAATTGTACTGCTGCTTTTGTTGTGCCTGACTGCTGCTTCCGGCGATATGTTCCTTAAATCTTCTTTTGATTAATCACGATTCTAGTCTTAATCTTCAGAAAGTCCGAGGTTTGTGGGGTTCCCGAGAATTCCGCAATTAGCGCCTTCACTTCTTGGAGTTTTTCCTTCACTGCTTCCAGATCTGCTTGTCAAGATCAGTGAAAGGTCAATCGAACTCTCACCCCTCACTGCGTCTCGAAGAGTTTTTCTCATCTCTTCCACCGTTCCTGTTGGCTGTACTCGGATCTCCAGCTCATAGGTGAGCTCCTCCTGGCTTTGTCTCTTAATTAATATTTTACTGGCCATTTTATTTTCTCAATATATTCAAATAAAACAAATCTTCACATAAACCAACTTATTGATAAATTATGACCTAATTGAAACAGCTAAATGATTCGGAATGAAAGAAATTTATTTTTTTTGTTATTTTACAAACACGAACAATATGTATGAAATTACAAAATTAGATTCATATAAAAAAAATTATTTCGTAAAATTTATACGCGTAAAGCAACCTTTCGAAAAAAATTCCACACACTCGTCACACTTCACACTTTTAGTTTTGGTTCATTTTACACTGATACTCTTTTCACTCCCGTAAAATGACACATTCACTTTAACTTCACTGATGCGAGGACCATTCGAAACTTTACTTTTCACGCAAACTTCCGCGCGTTAATTACGACCGAAATAGAGATAATTTCCAAGGGAAGTTGGTCTTGCTGAATTATCAGAATCCACTCTTGTTTTCTAAACGATGGATTCATTAAGGTAACCTTCCTAAAGCACCTCAACACCTAAGCTAGCTATCACTACCTATTAAGGACAAATGCTCTAACTACACTCAACCAAAGTTGCCTCACGTTGGGCGCCAATTTGTTACCCCTAAAAGCTGAGGTGCTTCGGCAGCGGGGGCCCTGCTGTCCCGACTTTGCTCGCCGCCAGCATTTTTCAAATACCTGCTTGACTGTGAACAATTGGTCTATTGTCGATTAACCTGCTCTTAAAACCACCTTGATACTCCCCAATAATACTGTTGGCGTATGATCCGATTTTATTTTCCAAGATCTTTGAAAATACTTTGTACGCCGTACAAAGTAGTGATATAATTTTCGCACTGTAGCTTGTCACCTTTTCTGTGGATAGGGAATATAATTGATTGGCTCCACTCGCTCGGCATATGTTCTTGTTGCCAAATGTGCTGGATGACTTAGTGAATAGCTTTATGAACACTTATGCCTCCATATTTGATGAGCTCAACTTGAATTTCATCGATGCCCGGCGCTTTATTATTCTTTTGGGCTTTGATGATGAAACAAATTTCATTCAGAGTTTGTGGGGCCAGTGGAAGCTCTCCGCAGATATCTATAGGCCCCGGTGTTGTGGAGCTGTGCGGAGGATTAAGGAGATTCTTGAAATATGATGCTCATCTTTCCTTAATCTTGGTTTCATCAGCGATGATATTGCCGATGTCATCACGACAGAGCATGGTTTTGGACTGATAAACACGTTTCTAGCTTCTCACTATTTTGTATGCTTGTCTTGTGTTGTTGCTCGCTAAACTTACATCTATACTTCTCAATTGGTTGTCATAGTATTTTCTTTTCCTAATACTAATTATCTTATTCGCTACTCTTCTGAGATTTTCATAGTGTTCTCTCTTCGCCCTCGTTTCCTGGAGTACCAGTATGTTGAATTGATATTGACTGGCCTGTTGTAAAAGGTCCTTAACAATGCCAGGGTAATTGAGTGATTTGACATTCCAGGATTCAATGCCATAGTCCTTTTTCCGATTGAGAGGTCGTTGCCGTGAGTCCAATCCATTCCGAGGCCCGTCTGCAGGTTTCGAAACATTTAAGGGGTTTCCAGGGACGAGGGGACGAGGAGTTAGTCTGTCGCCCAACCTCCATTCTGCCGGCATGGTTATTACGTCGATTCCGTTATCAGGCGCGGAAGATTCGCCTTCATCTTCTTACGTCCCCACAAAGAAGGTGTAAGTAGGATTTAGTAGCAGAGCTGTATATGTACTTACAGTTATTAGCATTTCTTGGCATTTAATGTCCCACCATTGGGGAACCAGTAAACCTAATGTGCGACCCCGAGACCATTTACTACCATTTAATTGGGGGGTTTGAATGAGGAATCATGGAAGCTGTGGGTTGGGGAAACAAGGGGTTCACTCCTCCTTTCCCAAATGGGCTTGGGACCGTCTATGGCGGAGTTAAAACCAGATTCAGTTGAGCCATAATACGCAATTAAAAAAGGTTTTAATAGAAAGTCTTGCATAGAAATTCTAATGTCTGATTCAGAAATCAGGGAGACAAAGCCATCAGAATATTATCGTAAATTACGACAATTAGTAGGTTTGGAAATTGCCCCAGATACTTCCATTATTAAACTTTGGCAAAGAAAACTATCTCCATTTACTCAAGCGGTTTTAAAATCGCATACTAATATTGATATTGAAAGTCTTTTGAAATTAGCTGATGATTTAATAGAAATCAATAGTCATCAGAAAATTTTAACAAATGCTATACATAGTCAACACAATTCACAAATAAAATTTTAATTGTACATTTATTGGCTGAAAATAAAGAATTAAAAAATGCGATTGTCGAAATAAAGGATTGTTAAAAAACTTATCTTTTAACAATCGTTCAAGATCTCAATCTAGGAAAACATTCAGTACTCAAAATAATTCAAATTATAATACATACAATAAATGAAACAATTTACAAAATAAACAATATTATCAGCATCATGAAACGTTTAGAGATAATGCTCATAAATGTGAACAACCATGCACTTATAAAACTAAAAAAACTTAATTTAAACTAAAGAAATCCAAGGTTGAGATGACTGACAATACAAGTCGTCTATTTATAAAAAATCCATAAAATAATTAAAAATGTTTAATAGATACCGGAGCAGATGTTTTATTGATACCAGCTAAACAAACTAAAATAATTCAGGTTTTATCTGCCGCAAATGGATCCAATATTAATGTATTTGGTACAAAAATTTTACAAGTTACATTAGGTTTAAAACGTTCATTTCCACATTCATTTATAATCGCTTCGGTAATAAAACAAATAAAAGGAGCAAACATGGTATAATTGTCGATATTACAAATAGAGAACTAAAATTAAATTAATGATGTGTAAACAAAGAACAAAAATTATAATTAATGATATGCAAACAAAAAACTAAAATTATAATTAATTATATGCAAACAGAGAACTAAAATGATAATTAATGATATGCAAAATAAAAGAAACCAAAAGGGTACTTACGCAGTCCTCCTCCGACGAGCGCTCGTTGATGGGGTGGGTAAGGCCTGTAAGCATTAAAATTCTCCTTTTTTAAAATTTAAATCGAAACACTTTCAACACATATTCCACTCATATCAAACAAGGCGTTAATTATGCGCAGTGATTAAACTAAGGCGAGTTACAATAATTCCACCCGTAGCAAGCAAGGCGTTAATTGGGCGCAGTGATTAAACTAAAGCAAGTTACAATAATTCCACCCGTAGCGAACAAGGTGTTAACTATCCGCAGGGATTAAACCAAGGCGATGTCCAAGGCCTGTCTCAAGAGACGTAAAACCTCGTGTTAGGTGCATTTCTAGATTGTGAAGGAAATGCTCGATCTTTCGATACAGCAACGCATGACATAGTCCGTTTCCTTCTCCTGATGTCAAATCCAATGCTGCAGTGGTTGAATTATGATCTGGAAAAATTACTTCATATTTTGTGATAGCATTGAAAACATTTATCCTGGTCAATTCGAGGCTTTTATTAGAATGTTGTTGCGTGTCATCATTAGAATAAAACGTAAACTATCACATATACAAGCGTCCCCGACTTAGAAAAATTCGTATTTCAGTTCGGTGTTTCCAAATGCTTGCATAGCTTTAAATATCCAACAACATGTAAGTATGTGGTGTAGCTGTAAGAGTGTACGATGCTGATCAAGCAGTCTCACTAGTATTGAATACCATGATGCTTCTATTGAAGCGACTATGTCACTCATAACATCAATACCTCACGTTTCTGTCCCAGTTTCTGAACATATACAGCCAACTCCACAGCCTCCTCATATCTTCCCTCCTTGTCACAGTTAGGCCTTACGCTTTAACGTAATCGAATTCTGAGTTTACTATATCTCACTGGTTGCATTTAAGAAATCTCTTCAATTTACACAACTTTTCTCCGTTTGCCAATAAATCCTAAATTACAAGATATTTTTCCGTTACTCAGTATTAATTTATCACACGGTCCACAATGTTGATCGCATACTACATTTAACAGTTTTCAACAAGTGATGTTCGAAACTATATTTCGCCTGTCGCCTGCCCCACTTGATCTATCTATCCAATTTTCCGATAACAAAATCATCCAGAACAATCATACGCGTAAAGACAAAATAAATCTCCGATAATCGGCGGAGATTGCAATACGGCAAAGAATTCAGGTTGCACAACTTTTGCACTCTCGCATAACCCACACGTGAACTCTGATCTGTGGTGGAAAAAAGATTCAATTGCCGGCGGGGATGGCGAATGCTCGAAAAACGTTATTCAATGCCGTCAACCACGTCCAGATTATGTACAATGCACATACAAGTATTTTAGGGATTTTGCACGGATTATATGAATAGCTATAAAAAGGAAGAAGCACGATTGATTCGCGCGCGACCGTTGCGGACGAGTCCCCGGAGATTTCCTTGCTTCTCTCAAGCTTCTTCACCACTTCACGCGACCTAACCCGCTCGTCCTCAAAACCAAACTCTCCATGCCGCAACGGTGGTTTACTTGGCGAGACTTCTGCAAGCCGTCAACGTTGGTTTCTTTTAGATGAGATTAGAACGCAATTCATTTCTTAAATTGCTTTGGGAAGGGGGTTGCCGTAATCGAATTTTGATTGTAAGTTTTTTTATTTAATATTTTTATATCAACATTTATGAGTAGAGAAAAAAAAAGATGGTGTTTTCGCCCGGGAATGTTTTTTGAACAGTTTGCCTAGGCGACTGCTCGATTACTACTAAATCTTTTTTTTATTTGCATTTTGATAAAAGCTTTGGGAAGTGCAAAAGTACAGAACAGGGGATAAAGTGGTGAAATTATTCAGTCGAAGTTTAGTAATTGGTTGCAGTGAAGTGATTTTGAACCAGGGACGAATATTCATGAAACTGGAAATTTGAAACTCTTGAGAAGGACTTAGTTAAAAGCACAACTTTTGTGAACTAAACAATAATCTCATATGAAATATTTTTTCAAGTGTCACAAACGTTCAAAGTGAGATTATGCACTATCTCAGGATTTGTCTTAATTTATACCATTTTTAATTCGCGCAATTTTTATCATTTTTAATTCGCGCAATTATGATCATTTTGCGAAATATTGCGATAAATTTAAATGTTTAAACCTTAAAGGAATTAATAAAAGATCTCTCCCTATTTAACGCGTAAAGAAAAACAGTAAAAAAACTACACACACGCACGGTTCTGTTCCAAATTAAACGGCAAAACAGGAGCATCAAGCTGTTACAACACGAACTGAATTACTCAGTTAGAGTTTATAGAGGAAGCCAATGTAAATTAAATTATAAATTCAAAGTGGAAGTAGGCTCTCCACACACAACCACTAATAAATCATCCAAAAGTGACTGAACGCGTATATAGTTAATCTTAGGTTAAATGGTTAATTTAATTACGAGCTTCATTACCAGTACAGGTCCTTACCCGCCCCAAACACGAGCGGTCGTCGGAGTAGGATCGGTGAGTACGCTTTTGTTTATCAATAAAAATATATATTTGTATTATTATAATTTCCCTTTATGAAATTGAAATTTCTTACATTAAACATATACTTACAAACAAAAAAAAAATATGTATATAATTTTAAAACGAAATTTATTAATGAAATAATAAGGGTAAAAGCCAGAGTAAAAGTTAGCACCAATGTACAGACAAGTGTATATTTTAGTTTGGTCTAACATTTTCGCGATGTCTAACATTTTCACGTTACCGGTTCATTTTAGCAAAAATTTGTGTGACGTTGTGGCTGTAGCTATTTGACTTTTTAAATAATTGCTGATAACTGAATTGTTTAAAAAATTGATTTAATGTACGAAAAAAAAAATAACATGAATAGATAGTTGAATTTCACTTTCGGTGTTTTCATTTATATGGAGCCCGGACCAGGTATGGGACCCGCCACGTTGATTGGTCCCTGCACTCATGAGCTAGCCATCGGGTGAGCTCACCCCTTTTCTTTGACGTTGCAGGTACTCTCGCAGGGTAGAGTGGCCTTCCGCTTGAATTTCCTATTTTTGTTAATGTGATGTGATTCCATCATAAAAGACTTTAACATAAATTTGAAACATTCATATTTTTCATTTAAAGGAAAAATTTATCCAAATTATGTTTGTATGAGTTTTTCATTTAAATGGAAAATATACGGCCACGTCTACGATGGATCTTGATCCGGATGGAGGAGTGCGAGGGGGCACCACTTCCACCTGGATGCCCCACTTTTATTTGGGTGTCGTGAGTATAAATAGTAATGACGAGATCCTCTCGAGTTTCACACATGTTCGCCAGGCCCAGTCTGTCGTTTTGTTTTGGCAATCCATCCCTTCAGTAGGTTACCTGGCCCTCGAAACCGTCGAACCAAATTCTCCGATTACTTAATTCTTGAAATTTGTTTGTAGTGGGCCCTTGTCCTGGGGAAAAGAACCCGCCCCATGACACCGCAACACTAGCATGCCCCAGCGCATTCACGCGTCCTCAGATAAGGCCAATTCCGGCGAGCACCAACACCTTCGCTCGCCGAGGCAGCAGCCCATCGCTGCAGTCCTTTACGGAAATTTACATGCCATAAATTCACAACAATTACCTTTCGGGACATTACGACGCGTCAGAAATTATACTTGGGTGTGGACTTCTGTAGGGAATTCAAGTTGGCTCCAGGAATTATTGGGTCACTTGACCCCTATCCTGTTGACCCCGTAGTAGATCCTAAACTTCATTTATTGTCTTCTGAGGAAACTGATATGTTAGAACGGGTTAAGTACTCTATCCCATTTTGTGTGAAACTGGGCTTGGGTCGTACTTCGTTAGAGACACATGTCATTGATGTTTGTGATGCTGCCCCCATTAAGCAGCGACACTACCCGGTATCTCCAGCCATCCTTAAACTGATGATGGAGAACTGGATCGAACGTTATCTATGGATGTGATAGAGGAAAGCGCAACAGCGCATGGAATTCCCCTGTGAATTTAATCAGGTTACCATCAAAAATGCTTTTCCTCTTCCTCACATTGATGGACTACTTAGTCATCTGCATGATAGTAAATATATTTCCGCGACTGATTTAAACGACGCCTTTTGGCAGATTCTTCTGGAAGAAAAATGTTGTGAGAAAACAGCATTCACGGTTCCTGGCCGACCTTTGTATCATTTTAAAGTGATGCCATTCGGCTTGTGCAATGCTCCTTGACGCCTATGTCGTCTAATTGATCGTTAGACGGCCTCCTTTACAACAAATTAGAAAAAGAGTTTCTGTTTACCTAGACGACATATTTGTTACCACACCAGATTTTGAATCGCATTTACTTTGACTCTATAATGTTGCAGATTGCCTTCGCAATGCTGGGCTGACTATCAATGTCGCTAATAGTCACGTCAACGCCTTTGAGCGACGGGTCCTGAGGCGAATAATCGGAGCGAAGCTAGACGGGGACCAATGGCGAATTCAATACAACCATGAGCTGTATGAAATTTTTGACGAACCGGAGGTCTCAAGGATTGTAAGACTGCGGAAGCTGCAAAGGGCTGGACACATGAATCGTATGGACGAACAACGGATACCCAAGAAGGTATTCGTTGGGAGAACTGAAGGCCGGCGGCCAGTGGGGAAACCGCGGAAACGCTGGTCTGACTCGGTCGACGAAGACAGTTCATCGCTGCTCGGATTTCGGAATTGGATGACGCGGTCAACGGACCGAGACAGTTGGAGGCGCTGTTTGCAGGAAGCTGTAGTGCTAAGAAGAAGAAGAAGAATAATCATTTTTGTATGAAAGAGGTCAAGTATTTGGGATTCATAGTCGAGGATGGTAAGCTGGAAACGGATCCTGCTAAACTCACGGCCGTTAAAAAATTTTCTACCCCAACTTCAATCAAACAAACCTGAAGAGTTCTTGGCATGACAGGATGGTAGACGGTTTGTTCCAAATTATGCGGCTCTAGTAGCCACAATTTCTGATTGCCTCAAGAAAAACCCTAAAGGATTTCAGTGGACTGATAAGACCCAAATCGCTTTTAACAAATTAAAAGAGGTCATGGCTAACGCTGCTGAGTTACATCATCCTGATTTCACCAAGCCTTTTATAATCCAAGGTGATGCAAGTATGATGTGAGTAGGTGACTTGTTATTACAAATCGGATATGATGGTGAAGAGAGGCCTTTAGCAGACTATATGTCTCACAGAAGTTGAATGCTGCTCAATGTAACTAGAGCATAACCGAATTGGAATGTTTAGCTGCTGTGAATCGCGTTCGTAATGTCCGAGCATATGTGGAGCAGTTTCCCTTCAAGATTATTACCGATCATGCGAGCTCAAAATGGCTGATGAATCAAAAGGCATTAACAGGCAGACTAGTGCGATGGTCACTCAAGTTACAGTCCTATGATTTCGACATTGAATATAGGAAAGGTAATCAGAATGTAGTGCCTGATGCTTTATCAAGTGTATTTTGCGACGAATTACTTTCTGGCAGCGTTACTTTAAATATAGATTTAAATTCCCCACATTTAACGCCCAAATATTTAGACTTAATAAATCAAATTTCTCTAACTGCGGACCAATTCCCTGATGTCATGGTTCAAGATGGATTGGTATGGAAAAAGGGGTTTACGATGGATTCGGAGAAAAACCTTACCGAATCAAAGTGGAAATTTTGGATACCCATTTATTATTCACAGATTTTAATAGAGAATGCTCATTGCCCACCCCTATCTGCACATGGAGGCATAGCACCAACCTTACTTCGTTTAAGACAGCATTACTTTTGGCCTGATATGGCAACCCAAGTTGTAGATTTTGTCCGAACCTGTGAAATATGTGAACCCACTAAAGCCCCAAATGTGACTTTACGTCCGTCAATAAGAGCTACAAAAATCCCTCTTCGTTCATGGAAACGTGTTTATATTTTAGTTCCTTATCCCCACACTAAATTATGTCGAAGCCCTTGAAAAAACTACGGCTGAGTCCGTTGTCCGATATTTAAAGCAAGACATATTCTATGTATCTGATAATGGAACCCAGTGCGTATCCAAGCAGTTTACTAAATTGCTGGCTGAACATAGTGTTAATTATAAAATCACCCTGTATTCGCCACAAACTAACGCTTCGGAGAGAGTCAACAGAACAGTCTTGACAGCCATTCGAGACTATATCAAAAATTATCACACAACTTGGGGTCAGTATTTAAGCGCGGTGGCTTGTTCTTTACGATCTGCACATCATACATCACTTGGGACCACAACTTACAATGTTCTTTTCGGCAAATCTATCATCAATCATGGGAATTCTTTTAAACTTCAAAAAAGTCTAAATTTACTTGTTGATCATGATTACTATTCATTTAATCATAGTTACAAATTAGAAGTGATACGGTCACTTGTAAATAAACACTTATTTAAGGCCCAAAAAAAAGCTGCCCATTCATATAATTTACGAGCCCGTCATCAAAGTTTTAAAGTTGGTCAAACAGATCGCAATTTCACCTCTAGTGACGCTTCTAAAAATTTACTCATAAATTGGCTCCTAAATTTCTGAAATCTCTAGTACTTGCCAAAGTTGGAACTTCAGTTTATACATTGACTGATGCGAATGGCAAAACAATTGGTAATTTTCATGCAAAAGATATCAGACCAGGGAATTATTTGCGAGGTTATTACTTCCTTTGTCAAATATAAGTAAAATAAACATTTTTTTGGAGATATCGTTTTCAGCGTCGAGGGTCAAGCCACACGTTTAATTTTGTTGTTGTTGTTAATTAATTCAATATTCGTTTACAGTCTATTAAGTAAGAGCGTGTCCAGCATAATTTTGAAATAGTTTATTTAAAAACAGTTTTTGGCTTATACATACATTAAATACATTCTGAGGTAACGCGCTTTCAGTTTAATACTGAGTCCAATCACCACCACCATCAATTATTGGTTGGCATCTCCGAGGCATACTTTCCACTAAATTTTCGGAGTATTCGACGGGAAGCGCCTTCCAAATGAGTCGAATTTGTCGGGAGAGCTGCTTCAAAGTGTAAACGCGTATTCCACGAAGCTTCTGCTTGCTTTCGATAGGATTTGTTTCCTGAGCGCAGGCTCAGAGTGGTTTTTTAACGGTGCTCCGCCATTTTACATTGCTTGCGCACAGATGTTCCCGAATGGCGACGTGTGATAACTCGAGACATTTTTGGTTCAATTTCGCTTGTCCTTGACGTAAGGACAAGCCAGAATTGCGCGAAAACAAAGCTACGATTCGCTTTTCGTCCTTTTTGGTACCTTTTCCTACCGAACTACGATTTGGAAAGTCATCGACGGTTTTTGACTCTTTAAATCGTTCAACCCACTTCTTGACAAAAGATACAGACTTTTTAATGTATTCAACCGCCACTACATAGTTCATTTTTGGTCCTTTAGGATGTGTGCAAAGAAACACGGCCTTGAAGCGCTTTGCGTAAATGGTACTCATCGCGATTTTAATATTTTCCCGACGGAAGATTGACTTCGACTGAAATTTTTTTTCAAAGCACCAAAGACAGAGGTTCTCTCTACCGATCAAAAAAATTTGAAGCCGATATCACTTACCGATCGCAAGCTATGCTGGACACGCTCTTACTTAACAGACTGTAAATGCATTTTTTAAAAATTTTCCCATATCTGCGATTCTAATTTTGTTGAACAAAAAGAGAAAAAAAATCTTCAAACGCGACCGGGAGTGTAACACGTTTTTTTTGAATCAATCAAAAGTAGAATTATTTTTTTTGGATCGATGTTTTGTTATATATATGTATTGAATTTACTCATACAAAAATACATAGTAAAATTAATTCTATATCATACAAAACACTTGTCAAAATTTTACAGATTGTTATACAAAACATTAGTCACAATTTCACAGACTGTCATACCAAAAAAATTTAATTTGATTAGATTAGGCAATGTAAGAAAAATAAAAGAAGAAAGTAGGGAGAAAAATGAGTGTACATTTTGACCTCGGTGGAGGCAAATCGACTCGTGATTCGTGCTTGATTTCGTTTGTCTCGACCTCTTTCATTAAGTGGATTTTGAAAAAAAGCCTGAAACCCTCTTGTGAGTGCACCAAACCGCAAAATCTATCTCAAGTGTGAAAATCCGTCGTGAAATGCGTGGAAAATAGAAAAATCGTTTTCGCGTCGTAAAGAAAAAGTTTTGTATGCGTTTCTTGTCGACTGTAAGTGGCCTGTTGTAGCAACTTACATATACATATTGTTGCATGTACAAATAATTCTGTGAGCTACTGTCGCAATTGTTTTCACAACCATTAAGAATATCAACAAAATGAATTTACTCGAAACCACGAGGACCCACCAAGCATGATCAACATTTGGAAGTGAGTCACTGCTCCATTCATCTGCTCGAATATAGCAGATACCTCTCGGCAGAACATTCGCCAATGTACGAGAAATGTATTGAACGGATGGAGACCCTATATAAAGGCGAGCTGAATGAATGGGGGGATTCATTCATTCAACCGCGATAGTAAAAACGGCGATAGTGTGTGGAAAGCGATATTGATCGAGTAATAGTGAAGTGATTTTAGAAGACAATTGCCATAAGAAATTTATGGACAAGTGTTAGACTTTTAATAGTGAAAATTAAAACTGTGAAATAGTTAAATAAGTGATTGTGCATTTTTTTTGTAATTAAATAAACTCTTAACTTAAATTAAAAGACATTGCGTTTTCACTTTCCCGGAACATTAAAATTATTGGCCGCGAACCATAAAACGCGACAATATATACACTTAGTTACTAAAATACTTAAATTAATTTATTTGACATGACATATACATATAAACACTTAGTTAATAAAATACTTAGATAATTTTTGTTTGACACACACACATATTAAAATGGTTTATAATAGGAGGCATCTATTGTTTTAGATGAATCAATTTAAACATAGATTTTCAGTCTCTACAAAACATTTAAATAATAAACAAATAATTAAAATATTATTAAAATAATAAATATGTGTAATTCAAGATAAGTATTACTGTGCTTGTTCCAAATATATTAAAAAATACATTTAACTTAAAGAAGAAAAGGTTTAATTTACTAAGAAGAAGATAATTATTATTTAATAAATTTATCTTACTTCAAAAATAGAAGAAATAAGAAGAAGAAGATAAATTATTTAGAAGAAGATAATTTATCTAATTTCAAAAGAAGCATAAGAAGAAATATGCGTAAGAAGAAATAAGGTAATAATTTTATCCTATTTCAAACGGTGACGCCGATACCCCGATAAACCGATAAGAAGCAGAACTTTTTATTGGAACGAATACGAATAGAATACGAAATAGCAGCAGAACTTTTTGGAACGAAGTAGCAGAAAGCAGAATTATCAATACGAAGAAGCAGCAGAACTTTTTGGAATGAAGCTGTTATAATGAAAAACGGAAAGCGATCCGACGTTAACGACTATTATAAGTAGCTCCGAATCAGGTAATTAATATAGGCAATCAAAAAATTATGACGTATATCAATAATAAGTAAGAAGAAACGAATTTGAAACTGAAAATCTCAAAATTATTAAATGTATATTTTTAGTGTAAAGGTGACTCCTATTATTTAGATCAAACATTAATAACATTAAATAACTTTCACTTTTCATATTTACCTATTAATAAGCGTATCAATCATAAACCTGTATCCTACTTTGGAGGGGGTACAACTTTTTAAAAAAACTCCGCATAGGGAATCAACAAGTAGTTTAAATTTTAATTAAAAATTAATGAAACATATCGTTTCAATTATCATTATAATATATTTATTATAAATTTACGAAATAAAGTTATTTAATTTCGGAATTTTGATTGTAAGAATAGAACTCATTATGGAAAATAATAATAATTTAAGTGCAGGAGATAACAGTTCAGTGAATGCAGTAGCATTAAAACTACCAACATTTTGTAGCAATATACCGGAACAATGGTTTACCATTGTTGAAGCTAATTTCTCATTAAGAGGAATCACATCTGAAGCCACTAAATTTGAATATATAAAAGCTTCATTACCGCCAGATATGATTGAATCTGTATTTGATATTATTAAAAATGGTACAAATAATTCAACCACTCCGTATACAATTTTAAAAAGAGCAGTAATAGAAAGACATCCTCTCTCTGAAAATGAACGATTAGAAAGATTTCTGTCTAAAACAGAAATGGGTGATCAAAAATAACAGAATTCTTTCGTAAATTAAAACAAACTGCAGGAGAATCTAATATTGTTTCTGATGAATTAATTTTAAAATTATGGCTCAGGAAACTCCCTACCTTCATTCAAGCAATTATGAAAACTCAATCTCAAAACGATTTACAAATTTTAACAAAATTAGCGGAAATAAACCCCTATAAAAGTTCACAAATCAGTGCAATAACAGCACCTGTAAAAAATTCAAATCCAACAATTTCTAGTGACAATAATAATCTAACAATAGCCAAAATTATGTTAGAAAACCAACAGTTTAAAAATTAAATAAAAGATATCAAGGAACTTTTAAAGAATCTGAACTTAAATTCTCAAAGATTCAATATAAACCCATACCAACAATATAAAAATAATAATTTTCGTTACAGAAGTCTGTCAAGATCAAAAAGTGATGTTAGAACAAATAAGAATAAAACTCACGAATTTTGTTGGTATCATTTTAAATTCGGCAATAATGCCAATAAATGCATAGCACCATGTAATTTTAAAAATAATAATTTAAACTAAATTGCTCCGGTATCTACGCGGCAGATAACAGACCTATAGTAAATAAATCAATCCGTCTATTTATTAAGGATCCATTAACAGAAATAAATGTTCTAATAGATTCAGGATTTGATGTCTCTGTTCTCCCTCAATTCGTACCACTTTCAAACAAATTTAGTAAACCTACACAAATTCTCTCAGCCGCTAACGGTTCAAATATTAAAATTTTCGGCTCAAAAATTCTTGAAATTAGTCTTGGCCTCCGACGCTCCTTCTTCAATGAATTTTTAATCGCTTCAGTTTCCAAACCAATAATCGGAGCTAATTTCTTAGCGAAATTCAATTTAATACTCTATATCAAAGGAAGAAGAATAATATATCCCAAAACCAATTTAAATACAATTGGGAATATAATCAATAGCGATTTAGCGTCTTTAAAATTCTTTAAAATAGCTTCTGAATTTGGGTACATTGCTAAAAAATTCCCAGATCTACTCAAAGAGCCAGACTTCAACAAACCAGTCAAACACTTTGTGGTACATAATATAATAACAAAAGGACAATCACCCATATCAAAATTTAGAAGACTAGATTTACAAAAAAACCAAAATTGCTAAGACAGAATTTGAATACATGATAAGATTGGTATCTGTCGCCCATCAAAATCTTCATGTTCTTCTGCATTACATATGGTTCCCAAACAAGGATCTGCAGATTTGCGTCGTTGCGATTCTTGTCGTTTAAATTCTATAACTGAACCAGATAGATACCCAATTCCTCATATCCAGGATTTCTCTACAAATTTAAGTGGCTGCGTTATATTTACAAAAATTGATTTAGTTTGCGCCTATCACCAAATTCCTGTTGCTGCTGAGGATATTCATAAAACAGCAATTATAACTCCTTTTGGCTTATTTGAGTTCACCCGCATGCCTTTTGGCTTAAGAAATGCGGCTCAAAAAGTCCAAAGGATGATGCATGAAGTATTAAGTGGTCTCGAATTCGCTTATGTTTATCTGGATGATATTATATTTAGTAAATCAGAAAAGCAACATAAAGAACATATTAGAGCAGTATTTAAACGCCTTAAAAATTATGATTTAATAATCAAACGATCTAAGTGCATTTTCGGCGTCTCTAATTTAACATTTTTGGGTCATGCTATTTCTGCTGAAGGAATTAAACCTTCTGCAGCTAAAGTGGAAGCTATTACCAAATTTACAGCTCCAAATTCAATTAAATCAACCCAACGTTTCCTCGGAATGATAAATTATTATCAACGTTTTATACCGAGCTGGGCAAAAATAATTGCACCAATATATGACCACTTAACAATAATACAAAAAGATAAAAAAACTAACACACTATGGAGAGAATATTTCTCCAGAATTGGAATCCCTTTAGAAATCACGACTGATCAAGGCGATCAATGTGAATCTAAATTATTCAACGAGCTAATTAAATTATTTGGTTCACATAGAATAAGAACCCCAGCCTATCATCCTCAATCTAACGGAATGATAGGGCGATTCCATAGAACTCTAAAAACGGCATTACGATCAAGAGATAATCCTAATTGGTTCAATGAATTACCTATAGTTCTTTTAGGTCCAAGATCTTCATGTAAAGAATCAATTAATGCTTCTCCTGCTGAAATGCTCTATGGCGAAAATATTAAAATTCCCGCCAATTTTAGGTAAATTTCACGAGAATATATATATATATATATATATATATATATATATATATATATATATATATATATATATATATATATATATACGAGGTGTGTTCAAAAAGTATCGCGAATTTTGAATTTTCGCGGGTTACGTATATTCGAATTTCGATTTTTTTGTGGCGTTATGTTGGTACTCATGTCTGTCACTTATGCCGACAAGCTCGGCCATTTTGAATGTTCACTTAATTGGTGATAGCTGCTTTACTTGCACGTGTTTTCAATCGTCTTCGATTTTTACTTATTCAAAAAAATGAATCAAAAAACGTGTATCAAATTTTGTGTGAAAAACGAAATTAAGTGCGCGGATGCATTCCGAATGTTGACTGTGGCATACGGAGAAGCTACCTTGGACCGGAGCAACGTTTATCGGTGGTACAAAATGTTTTTAGAAGGCCGAGAAGATGTGAACGACGAAGAGCGTGCCGGACGCCCGAGCACTTCAACAACAGACGAAAAAATTAATGAAGTGGAGAAAATGGTATTGGCCAATCGTCGAATCACCGTTAGAGAAGTTGCTGAGGACCTAAACATATCGATTGGCTCGTGCCATTCGATTTTTATCAACGATTTGGGCATGAGACGGGTCGCCGCGAAATTCGTACCAAAATTGCTCAATTGCGACCAAAAACAGCAACGCATGAACATTGCTAATGAGATGTTAAACTCTGTCCGCGACGAACCAAATTTGCTCCAGAGGTTCATAACTGGTGACGAATCGTGGGTTTATGGTTATGACGTGGAAACCAAAGCTTAATCATCTCAATGGAAGCTGCCGCATGAACCAAGACCGAAAAAAGCGCGCCAAGTTCGGTCGAATGTGAAAGTTTTGCTGACAGTTTTCTTCGATTGCAGGGGCGTGGTGCATCATGAGTTCTTGCCACAGGGAAGAACGGTCAATAAGGAATATTACCTGCAAGTTATGCGCAATTTGCGCGAAGCAATCCGCCAGAAACGCCCGGATTTGTGGGAGAACAAAAATTGGCTTTTGCACCACGATAACGCCCCTGCTCACACATCGTTGCTTGTGCGCGACTTTTTGGCCAAAAACAACACACTAATGATGCCGCAGCCACCGCATTCCCCAGATCTGGCCCCCTGTGACTTTTTTTTGTTTCCTAAACTGAAGAGGCCCATGAAAGGACGACGTTACGCTACGCTTGACGAGATAAAGACGGCATCGAAGGAGGAGCTGAACAAGATTAAAAAAAAATGATTTTTTGAAGTGCTTCGAAGATTGGAAAAACCATTGGCACAAGTGTATAATATCTCGGGGGGATTACTTTGAAGGGGACAAAATAGATAATATATATATATATATATATATATATATATATATATATATATATATATATATATACAGTACAGTCGGAAAGTATTAGAACAAGATAAAAAAATATGTTTTTGTCAGTTAATCGTATCATTTATTGAAAATTTATTCACATATTCGCAGTAGTTTTGTACTTTCAACGTAGCTTCATCATTCAGAGAATTTCTAAATGCATTTTACTGAAATTTTTGTCAAAATTCATAAGAAAACAGCCTAAGGCCGAAAATCGTGAAAAGTGTGAAAACTGCCGCATTGCGTTTTCAATTTTTTTCGCACAGAAATCGATTTGACTGCGGTTTTAAAGTCATATGTCAATCATATAAACAAAAAAAGATGGTTATGTCGTATCTGGTCCATTGAATTGTAATATAAAAACGGTATGTCTGTTAATTTGATAGCTGTTGTGTTTATGCATAATTTTGCCGTCTTTTTCGTTGAAATAGCCTCAGAATTACATTTTTCCAGATTGAAAATGGTCAAGCTAAAGGAAATATCCGTCGAAATACGAGCCCAAATCATTATTTTGCAACAAACAGGGAAAAACTATCGAGAAATAGCCAAACTTTTGAAAATATCTCTATGTTCAGTTCATACGGCCATTAGAAGATATCGAGAAACTGGACAAAATACCAACAGAAAACGATCTGGTCGGCCAAGAAAAACAAATTAAAGAATCGACAACAAAATATATGCAATAAGTAAGGCCAATCGACGGAAATCTGCATCAGAAATGCGTGCTGAAATCAATGAAGACTTGGATTCACCAATATCGCTCACGACAGTCAAAGGCCGGCTTAAAGAAAAAGGTATGATTGGACGCATTGCTGTCAGAAAGCCACTTCTACGGCCAGTAAATAAACATAAAAGACTGAAGTTCGCTCAAGAACATATTGACTGGACGATTGATCAGTGGAAATCAGTTTTATGGTCAGACGAATCTAAATTCGAACTTTTCGGTAGCCATAGGCGTCAATATGTTCGCAGAAAAGTCAATGAAAGATTCAAAGCAGATTGCATTGTGCCAACTGTGAAACATGGCGGGAACTCAGTGATGGTTTGGGGCTGTTTCAGCTACGCTGGCGTTGGTCAACTAAAAAAAAATTGAAGGAATTATGAAAAAAGAGCAGTATCACAGTATACTCCAACGCCATGCAATACCATCTGGCATTAATTTGATTGGTCGTGGATTCATATACCAACAAGATAACGATCCGAAACATACATCAAAACTTTGTACTTTTTATTTAGAAGGAAAAAAAGTCCAGGTGACCTTGATACATTGGAGTGGCCACCATAATCCCCCGATTTAAATCCCATCGAGCTACTGTGGGAAGAATTGGATCGGCGTGTGAGAGATCTAAAGCCAACAAGCCTTCCTGACCTCCGGGATTGTTTGAACAAAGCGTGGAATAATATTCCACATCAAACACTTCAAAAACTCATCGAAAGAATGCCGAAATTGTGCGCTGCAGTCATCAAAGCAAAAGGTGGCCATTTTCAAGAAAATCGCTTAATGTAACATACTCACTGTTTTCTTATAAATTTTGATGGAACTTTCAATAAAATTCATTAAAAATTGTCCTCGGATCATAGAACTACGTTGAATGTACAAAACTACTGCAAATATGTGAATAATATTTTAATAAATGATACGATAAACCGACAAAAACAACTTTTTTCATCTTGTTCTAATACTTTCCGACTTGTCTGTATATATATATATATATATATATATATATATATATATATATATATATATATATATATATATATATATATATACACTAAGATTAATAAGAACTGGATGGGCTAAGCTCATATAAAATGCATGAGATATATATATATATATATATATATATATATATATATATATATATATATATATATATATATATATATATATATATTTATATATATATATATATATATATATATAAATATATATATATATATATATATATATATGGGATATAACGAAATTTGTGACCACGCTAGAGGTTGCAATTTTGTTCCGATTTTCACCAAAATTTCAGGATCTAAAAACAGCATTACGATCAAGAGATAATCCTAATTGGTTCAATGAATTACCTATAGTTCTTTTAGGTCTAAGATCTTCATGTAAAGAATCAATTAATGCTTCTCCTGCTGAAATGCTCCATGGCGAAAATATTAAAATTCCCGCCAATTTTAGGTAAATTTCTCGAGAGAATATATATATATATATATATATATATATATATATATATATATATATATATATATATATATATATATATATATATATAACGAAATTTCTGACCACGCTAGAGGTTGCAATTTTGTTCCGATTTTCACCAAATCTTCAGGAAAGATGTATTGAGTAAATATCTTATTTTCGTGAACCAGCTATATCGGCCAGGTGAAAACAAAATGGCGGCCATTTTAGACGAAAAATCGTGATTTCTGTTCTGACCAAAGTATAGCTCCGATTTGGATGAAATTTGGTACAAAGGTTCACTGATGTATGTGATGAATCTCACAATAAAAAATGCAAAGTCGGTACGGCAGAAACAAAATGGCGGCCGCTCGAAGGTCGAATAACGTACAAAATTTTGTTGTTGTAGTTTTGACCAAAGCTGTTAACCAATGTTAATGAAATTAGGTGGTTTGATAGAAACTATAAGTATCTAAAGAGTTATGTAAAAAAAACTGGAGGTCAGGTCATAAAAAACAAAATGGCGGTCAACTGAAACTCAAAATTTCAAAGGCTTCTAAAAGTTGCAATTTTGATCCGATGTATATGAAACTTGGTTTTGAGATAGAAATTGCTTAGATCTAGAATCTTTTATGTTTTGGTGATCATAAATATGCAAATTTCAAAACGAAGATCGTTTAATTACGCGTTTTTTTTGCAGTTTTTTTGTGGCCGTCTAGCGGTCATATTTTCCAACGGATTTTGATGGAACTTGAGATTATGGAACTCTGTACTTTATTCTTGTATTATGCAAAAAATATTAAAAATCGAATGAAAGGTAAAAAAGTTGAAATTTTAAAACCTAATATTTTTAGCTGCTATTTTCACTAAAAATTGAATTAATTTGCCCTGTCTAGAGTAAAACTATTTGAACGAGATTTGGCATATCGATTGATGAGGTCTTAGCACGCAAAGATTTAAAATAATCCAAAATCAAATGCATGCATTCAAAATGGCGCCTCCCAAAGGTCTGAAGGCAAGCACAATTCGCTATTTTAGTAGCAACTGAAATAATGAATATTCTTCATGGAAACGTTTTAAATGACTTAACTTGGAAGTATTTATAAACCAGACCATTTTTAAGATACTTTAAAATATTTTTAACAATACCCTAAAAAATTATAAAATCGCGACTTGTCCGTCCGTCCGTTTGTTCGTGCGTCACAGTAAGTTTCCTTGCAAACCACATGAGCTAGACTGAGGAAATTTTCGACGTAGGTCAAAAGTGGTGCCTGTTGAAATTTGCAGTGCAAGAAAATATTTTAAGGTATTTAAGGGGGTTCTCCCCATACAGGGGGGTGACTTAAATTTGTTTTTATTTCTGTAGCCCTCTAGCAGCCAAGTTTCTCAACAGATTCCGGTGAAAGTTGAAATTATAAGTTATTAACGCAAGTTAATTTAATTTAATTATGCAAATCGAATGACAAATAAAAAAGTCCAAAATTTACAGCTTAATATTTTTAAGCAGCCGTTTTCAATAAAAATCAAAATGACGGCCCCTGATATTTCAGAAAAGAATTGAAAATGTATATATTAATAGCAACGCAAGTGCTGATTAAACTATTATGGAAATGTTTTGAAATTAACTATTTGAGCTATTTGAGCCTTTGTGTGGTAACCAGTGTGAAATGTGTAAGCAGCACATGTGAGAAGGGCGAAACCTGTATTTATATGTTTTTAACGATATATTATCCGCCGATTTTCAATATGTAATCCATACGTGTGGAACTCAATTTAATTAGCAAAATATTTGCGCCACTATAAAGGGCCTCTAAACACGAACGTCCCCCCGCAGGGGGGATGCCGGTCGACAAGAGCACTCTTGGAGGCTAGCATTCTTTGGGGAGTTCCGCCCCCACGTACCCGAGGAAACTCCGAAGGGGGAATGCCGGTCGACAAGACCACTCTTGGAGGCTAGCATTCTTTGGGGAGTTCCGCCCCCACGTACCCGAAGAAATTCCCGCAGGGAGAAAGCCGGTCGGCAAGAACATTCTTGGAGGCTAGCATTCTTTGGGGAGTGCCGCCCCCACGGACACGAGGATATGGGGGGTGCCGTGAGGTTCCCTCCTGGGATGACAGGTAACGACTCTTATTGTATCTGGACTACGCTTTGGACAACGAACTGGAATTGACGCATTGGGCTGGCGGATGTGATGGTTTGGACCTAGTTGCTTTGCACAGTAGCGCCGAGGTGAAACTCGTGTGTGAACGGCTCCAATTCAACTATCATACCGTCTCCGTCCCGGTAAAACCTTGGCAGGCCTCGGAGTACGTTCGAAGTTCGCACCATTGGGTTGGTGGTGTAGGTTCAGTTGAGACGGACTCCCGATTAGCGCTGGTCTGGCTCTGAGCACTTGTCCCCATAAAGGCTTGTGCCAACCCTCGCATGGCCTCCCTGCTCTGCAAAGATAACCATGGGACCAAAAAGGCGACTACACACACGAACGGAGATAGCGGCTCCGAGGGGGGACCCAATAAAATGGAGCAAATAAAATCAACAGATCAAAAACATCCAACAAATGAAACCACAAGCAAACAGGACGCTAGCACGGAGAACCCTTTCAGGCAAAAACCGCTGTTGGCAAGAACACCGATAAAACAAGTCACCGATTGCGGGGGGAGGCAGCAAACCCCAGAAACACTGTCAAAGTCAACATCACAGGTTAAATCATCGGAGACAGACCACAGACGGACTAACGAACGAAAGAAGGCAGAGTGCGTTGTGCAACCTGGCATCATTGCGGCCTTTGGGCGCAGTAGAAGGACTATGCGCACCCCGGAGCGCCCAGTGCAAGACGTACACAATCCGGATCAAGCTGCGACACCAACAGAGGCCAGTATAAGACTGGGGGAGGGAGAAGTTTTGCCGTTGGCCGACGCCACTTCAAACGCGACCCAAGCGATAGAAGCAAAAGGGCTAGGAAACGGGGGCCTCTCCCAAGAGGTGGCGCCAAATAACACAATCGCCCTTGACCGCGCCGAAGAGGAGCGGCTTACTCGGAAAGCGGGGAATATCGTCAAACAACTGAGGGCTGCCTGCGAAGTGCAGAAAAACATAGGCAAGAGTGTCAAGAATGGCATTCTTGAACTGGAGGAGCTTTTTGGCCGCATAACGCACTACAGGCGGAGGTGGCTTGCAACCGAAAAGCACCAAAAAGACACGCTCTCCCTCGAGGCATCAGTGGGTCCTAGCAGCAGCAAAAGAATGGCCGGTAGCCCAATTGAAAGCGACCGTGAGAAAAGGAGGAAGGACGAGACCATAAACGAAGTTGACACTCCAGGCGAGGAGTTTCATGTGGTGCGAAACAAGGCAGCGAAAAAAGCGGCCAAAAAGCTACTCCTAGAAAAAACAGACAAAGAGCTCAACCACGAAAAGAACAAAGAACCCCCCGATATACCGCAGAAAACAAAAAGCAAACCGCGGCGCAAACCCTTGCGAGAGGCACTGCTTATTAAACCCACTAAGGGCCGAACCTACGCAGATGTCCTCCGTGAAATTAAAGGAGCGGTCAAGCCAGACGACACCAAAACTGCCATCAAAGCAGTTCGACCAACCCGGACCGGTGGCTTGCTGGTGGAATTCGGGCCAGAGGCCACAAACAAAGATGCATTCCGTGACGCGGTTCAAAAGGTTCCTGGAGATGCGGCAACCATTGCCTCGCTCGAACCAATGGCCACCCTGGAAATCAGGGACCTCGACTGCGTCACGGACAAAGCTGAAGTAGAGGATGCCATTAGGAGGGAGTTCGCCAGCTTAAGTGAAGTCAAGGCAAGATTGACACGTGAAAACGCAACGCATGGCTATTGTCGAACTAGCTGATAAAGACGCCCAGCAAATCCTGGCGAAGGGCAAAATTAAGATAGGTTGGGTGATCTGCAGGATACGGAGAAGAGCGATCCCTATCCGCTGCTTCAGATGCTTCGAATACGGACACACTGCGTATGGCTGTAGGGGACCCGACAGGAGATCTCTGTGCTACAAATGTGGTGAAACGGGGCACAAAAGGAAGGAGTGCACGAACGAGGCTAAATGCATTCTTTGCAAGGATGCTAAGCTAGCACCCGGCGACCTCAAACATGAGCCGGGGACAGGGAGATGCTGGGTTTTCAAGGAGGCCCTAACTAAAGCCAAACCGATACTCAAATGATCCGTATCCTGCAGGTCAATTTGCACCGAATCACAAACGCCCAGGACCTACTTGAGCAGTTTGCGAGGGATAAGAAAGCTGACCTCCTGTTGCTGAGCGAGCAACATCATAACAAGGACTCGCAAGCGTGGTACCCTGACAAATCTGGTACCTCGGCCATCTGGGTTCGAGACAGCGCCCGCCTTCAGGTGCAGGGCCATGGACGCGGGGATGGTTTTGTGTGGGTGCGGTGTTCAGGGATAACATATTTCAGTGTTTATCTGACGCCTAACGAGGCAATGCGATCTTTTCGAACCAAACTCGATGCCCTGGAGGACGCTGTCTCGAACACAGAGGGCCACATGCTGGTCGGGGGAGACTTCAACGCTAGAGCCATTGAATGGGGTGTGCCACAATCCGACCCAAGGGGAAAGCAAATCTTGGACATGGCGGCCAGAACAGCGCTTTTTGTCCTAAATACTGGTAACACCCCTACTTTCCGCCGCTGGGGTTGCGTAGGAACCATACCCGATGTGACACTCGCTTCGGAGTCCCTGGTACCCAGAGTACACAACTGGCGAGTACTAGAGGACTACTCGGCTAGTGATCACCAGTATATAGCTGTTGAGATTCACGACGGTGCCACTCTGCGTGCATATGCCCAAACTTCAATCCCCGGATGGAGGACTGGGAGGATGGACGTTGAGAGGTTTACTGACGCGCTTACGGCAGGCGCACCGTTGCTGGGAGCTCCGCCAGGGAGTGGAGGGCCTACAGCCAAGGACTTGGTGAACTCAACTATGAGTACCATCATAGCTGCTTGCGAGTCTTCCATGCCCCGTCGGAGACCCCGACATGGTAAGCCTCCAGTATACTGGTGGTCAAACGAGATCGCCGAACAAAGAAGCGAGTGTCACAAACTTCGGCGAGAGGCCCAGCGGGCGCGAACACGGGAGGAGGCAGACACTAGGCTAGCAGCATACAGGTCCGGCAGGAAATATCTTCGCAGGCTTATTAACAAGAGCAAGGCCCGATGCTGGCAAGACCTCGTGGACGATGTAAATAGGGACCCGTGGGGCCTTGGCTACAAGCTGGTCATGGGGAAACTTGGTGCCCTACGGAAGCCTTGTATACATGACGCGGAAAAGATGGACGCGATAGTGCGGGGACTCTTCCCCGCCCATCCCATCCGTGTTGACGCTGTACATGGTGAAACAGCAGTCGAGTGCCCACTCTTCACACAGCTGGAACTGGAGGAGGCAGTCCTCTCCCTGAAAGCGAGGAAGGCTCCAGGTCCAGATGGTGTTCCAGCTGAGGTTTTGCAGCTCGTCTATCACCATTGTCCTGACTTGCTGCTCAGCACATTCAACGCTTGCCTACGGGACGGGGTTTTCCCGGTACGATGGAAGGTGGCGAGGCTCGTGCTGGTCAGCAAGGGGAAGGGAAATCCCGAATCGCCGTCTGCATACCGCCCGTTATGCATGCTAGACACGGCTGGGAAAGTGCTAGAGAAACTCATCAAGGGAAGACTCACTGACGCGATTCGTGCTGCTGGGGACCTTTCTCCTCGGCAGTACTGCTTTAGAGCAGGACGTTCTACCATTGATGCGATTGCAGAGGTGGTGAACGCGGTCCAAAAGGCAGAGGCATATAGTCGCACCAAGCGACGGATCGTCCTGTTGGTGACACTCGACGTCAGGAATGCCTTCAACTCCGCTAGATGGGTGGATATTCTGGATACGCTGGAACCCCCTTTTCAAGTTCCAGAATATCTAATGCGGCTGTTGAGGAACTACCTAAAGGACCGAAGCCTGCTCTACGACACGACACAGGGCCAACGAAGGATGGAAATTACATCGGGTGTTGCCCAGGGATCTATCCTTGGTGCGGACCTGTGGAACGTGTCTTACGACGGGCTACTGAGACTTGAGATGCCAGATGAGTCGCGCTTGGTCGGCTATGCGGATGATGTTGCGGCTCTGGTCGCCGGACGCACCGTTGAACAAGCGCAACTTAGGCTAGGTATGCTAATGCGCCGAGTGTGGGACTGGATGACTGCTCGCGGGCTCAGTTTAGCACTGGAGAAAACCGAAGTGGTCATCTTGACAAAAAAGAGAATCCCTAGAGTAAGGATGATCAGTATTGGAGATATACAGATCGAATCGAAGCCAGCGGTGAAGTACCTGTGGCTACTGATCGACTCGAAGATGAGTTTCTCTGAGCAAATCAGGGCAACGGCTGAGAAGGCTGCTTCGGGAATATCGGCCCTGAGTCGACTTATGGCCAACGTAGGGGGACCCAGCCCATCAAGAAGACGCCTCTTGATGAGTGCTGTAGGGTCAGTGCTAATGTACGGAGCAGAGGTATGGGGCGACGCTCTCAGCAAGGAGGTATACCGAAAACGATTGGCACAGGTACAGAGAAGAGGAGCACTGAGAATTGCATCTTCGTATCCAACAGTCTCCGACTCGGCGGTGAGAGTGATTGCAGGCGTGATACCTGTCGCCCTCCTTGCTAGAGAGCGCCGCGCTATTTACCTGCGCCGAAACGAGGATGCGAGGGAGATGGTTGTCCGCGAGGATAGACAACGCTCGCTCAACGATTGGCAGCAGTCTTGGAGGAATTGAACGAAGGGAAGGTGGACTGCGCGCCTCATCCCGGATGTGAGACCGTGGCTAAATCGAAGGCATGGTGAGACTGACTTCTATCTGACCCAGCTTTTGAGCGGGCACGGGTGTTTTCAGTCTTACCTGCACAAGATCGGCAAGTCACGGTCTCGCGATTGTCGGTTTTGCCCAGGAGAGGAGGACAATGCCTGTCACACATTTTTTGCGTGTACCAAATGGGCCAGGCTGCGAAGGGAACTCTACAGGGAGACGGGAGAGCTCACCCCGGATAATATAGTTGCGGTGATGCTCGAATCGGTTGACAAATGGAACCAGGTGGCACATTATGCTCGGGCAGTCCTAAAAGATAAAAGGGACTCACAGCAGCCGGAGGCACTGGGGCTGGGGGATCGCTCTTCTGGCAATTCCTCTTCCCTCTCCCCTCCCGCTAGGAAAGGGACTCCCCAGCTTGAAGGCGCCCCACGGCGTAACAAAACGAGACCTGGCCCGAAGTAATGTGTCAAACGGTTCCAGGCTAGGTTCTCAGATTGACAGGGGAGGTGTTTAGTGGGTAGTCCAAAGGTATCCTCCATGGGAGTCCCACACTGCCAGACTCGGCGGGCATAAATGCCTTCACCCCCCTACCACAAAAAAAAAAAAAAAACACGAACGTCCGCAGATTCTTTTTATGTTAATAAATACCCATGTGGTACTACAAAAATTGCAGCAAGAAGTCCAGTAGTAGGCAAGTCAAATTCTTTTTTGCAATTTTACGCTACATACGAGAAATTTACCTTTCCGGCTAGTGCTGCCAACGGGGATTTTTTTCATTAATGATAAAAATTCAAATAATTTAGATATAGACGCTGAAAAAAGTTTCGAAAATATTAAAATCAACGGTAAAAAAGTGTCACAAAGCAAAACTTATCTACCGATATCATTAAATACTTGCAACAGAGTATTTTTAAGAGTAGAAACAAAAAAAATCCTCATTATCTTCACCGTATGAAGGCTCATTTAAAGTCATTCGAAAAGATAATAAAAACTTTACAATAGAAAAAAATGGAAAACACATCATTGTTTCAATTGATAGAATCAAACCGGAATTTCATATCAAAAATGTTTTAATTAACGAATAATAACTGAGATAATAAAAATTACTAGAGTTCTATTATAATAATTAATATTTAATATTCCATAATTAATGAAATATTTTGGAAGTATAGATCGTGAATTTATATATATATATATATATATATATATATATATATATATATATATATATATATATATATATATATATATATATATATATGTTTATATATATATATATGTTTATATATATATATATGTTTATATATATATATATATATGTTTATATATATGTTATATATATATATATATATATATATATATATATATATATATATATATATATATATATATATATATATATGTTTATATATATGTTTATATATATATATATATATATATATATATATATATATACATATATATATATATATATATATATATATATAAACATATATATATATATATATATATATATATATATATATATATATATATGTATATATATATATATATATATATGTATGTATATGTATATATTTATATATTTAAAAAAATCATAGAATTAAAATAGATCGCTCACGCTGAAAGGGGAGTAATGTAGCAACTTACATATACATATATACACTTAGTTACTAAAATACTTGAATTAATTTATTTGACATGACATATACATATAGACACTTAGTTAATAAAATACTTAGATAATTTTTGTTTGACACACACACATATTAAGATAGTTTATAATAGGAGGCATCTAGATGAATAAATTTAAACATAGATTTTTAGTCTCTACAAAACATTTAAATAATAACCATATAATTAAAATATTATTATTAAAATAATAAATATATGTGATTCAAAATAAGTATTATTGGGATTGTTCCAAATATTTAAAAAAATAAATTCAACTTAAAGAAGAAAAGGTTTAATTACTAAGAAGAAGATAATTATTATTTAATAAATTTATCTTACTTCAAAAATAGAAGAAATAAGAAGAGGAAGATAAATTATTTAGAAGAAGATAATTTATCTAATTTAAAAAGAAGCATAAGAAGAAATAAGCATAAGAAGAAATAAGGTAATAATTTTATCTTGTTTCACCTGTCTCTTCGTTCAAGCGAGAAAAGTGCTAAGTGCTTAAAAGGAAGTTCTTCAAACATCTTCGAAACGTAATTTGTGTTTTAACGCATAACAGATAATTTTGCAGTTAATTTCCTAACTAAGAAGAGCATCCAGGTCTAGTTGAGTGGCCAGTTAATGTTTTGGGACCCTGTCGCGACCGTTTGTGTTTTGTTTGCTCGCAGCTACGACTAAGATTTGGCGAATGAAAGCTGCAACGACAGCGCCGAGCACAGTTTTGTTCTGGTTTCCCGCTTGCCATCGCTTGGAAATCGGCAAGATATAGTTTTAACTTAATTCCGTTGTATATGTCTATTCCGCTGGTTTGCCTTGTTCTCACCTCTCTGTAGTTTTACATAGTCATCGCAGGCCCAGTAGAAATAACTGTAGAAATATTTCGGGTATTCTTTTACGAAAAAAACCGTAATAGTATCTACTGAGGAACGAACGAGTGAGAGTGATTAATTATTTTGTTCAATTGTTAGAGCTAACGCGAATGATACTTCAAGTGGTGAGAAAGCAACGAAATAATTAGCAATATTATTCCCCTAATCCCCCCGGATAAAATTCGAGAGGGGTGGGGGCCTCCCGAATTTTATCCGTTCCAAAGATTAAATCCAGATTAAACTGGGATTCTGTAAAAACTGAATAAAAATAAGGTTTTGCAAAAGTGTGAAACACGTGAATCTTAATTGTCTAAAAGTAATAAATAATAATAAAACATGAAATAATTTTGTTGGATGAAGAATCATCAAGAACGAAGAAAAGAAGATTCGAAAGCTGTAAACAAGGGGCCCCACGTAAGTTTTTCTTTGGTTTTTTTTTTGAAAACATTTTTTTTTAAATATAATTACATTAATATATAATTTGTACTTTGCCAGAGGTAGTTTGTTTTTATTACATTTATAATAGGAGACTCCCATCAAATGAATTGTATTTAAAGAAATTTCATTGAAAACAATACATCCTTCAATAAAAACTACATTATTCATTCTAAACACTACTACAACCTCTTAAATATGTATAATATTTCAGGACAAAAAGGAAAAATAAATCTTCAAACTTTGGGCTTCATGATATTTTCCTTTGTCGAGTATTCGTATATTTTATTCTGCTGTGGATAATATATATGAATACTGGATATTGAATTATTGCAATTATATTAAATTTTACTGTTGGCAATTTTAGGTAAATTTCTCGAGAGAAATTTAACTATTGCGGAGAGCATCATATATATATATATATATATATATATATATATATATATATATATATATATATATATATATATATATATATATATATATATATATATATATACCATCTGGGTCCTGTGGGCTAATACCCTCAGTTTATTTTGCCCTGTCTAGAGTGAAACTCCTATTTGAACAAGATAGTACATTGATTGATGAGGTCCTAGCATACAAAGATTTAAAATAATCCAAAATCAAATGCATGCATTCAAAATGGCGGCCCCCAAAGGTCTGAAGGCAAGCGCAATTCGCTATTTTAGTGCCAACTGAAATAATGAATATTTTTCATGGAAAAGTTTTAAATGACTTTACTTGAAAGAACTTATAAACCAGATTATTTTTAAGATATTGTAAAATATTTTTAACAATCCCCAAAAAATTATAAAATCGCGACTTGTCTGTCTGTCCGTCCGTCCGCCCGTTTGTTCGTGCGTCATAACAAGTTTTCTCGCAAACCGCATGAGCTAGAATGAGAAAATTTTCTACGTAGGTCAAAAGTGGTGCCTCTTGAAATTTGTAGTGCAAGAAAATATTTTAAGGTATTTAAGGGGGGTCTCCCCATACAGGGTGGTGGCATACAATGGTTTTTATTTCTGTAGCCCTCTAGCAGCCAAGGTTCTCAACAGATTCCTTTGAAACTTGAAATTATAAGTTATTAAGGCAAGTTAATTTAATTTAATTTAATTATACAAATCGAATAACAAATAATACAGTCGAAAATTTACAGCTTAATATTATTAGCAGCCGATTTCAATAAAAATCGAAATGACGGCCCTCATAGTTCAGAAAAAAATTGAAAATGTATATATTAATGGCAATGCAAGTGCTGATTAAACTTTTATGGAAATCTTTTGAAATTAACTATTCGAGCTATTTAAGCCTTTGTGTGGTTACCACTGTGAACTGTGTAAACAGCAAATGCGAGAAGGGCGAAACCGGTATTTATACGTATGTTTACAACAATTTATGATCCGCCGATTTTCAATATGTAATCCATACGCGTGCAACTCAATTTAATTAGCAAAATATTTGCGCCCCGATAAAAGGTCTCTAAAAACGAACGTGGCCAGATTTTTTTTATGTTAATAAATACTCATGTGGTACTACGAAAATTGCAGAAAGAAGTTTAGTAGTAGGCAAGTGAAATTCTTTTTCGAAACTTTAGGTTACATACGAGAAATTTACATTTCCGGCTGGTGCTGCCAACGGGGATTTTTTATATGATATGGTTTCACAGTGAGTGAAATTTTCTAGATGTCGCTCTGAAAATGGAAAATCATTATGTACTTCTATTTCCCTTTCGGTCCGTGACTCAAGAGAGTTTATCGCTCTGACAGATGTGTAGTATTTTTATTTTATTCGGATATTTTTATTTTGTTTAAATTATTAATTAAAATATGACAGCAGAATCACTCTATTCCACCTTAAGCGCCACTGAGCCCCCCTGAGATGTTTGTTTGGTTGTGACGAATAAATGTGGTACTGGTGGAGCTTCTCGTTCCATATTCCAAATTCCAAATAATCAAAATCCTAAAACTTCATGGCCTAAATGGCTCTCTAAATTTACACATTAAGTAAAAAACATTTAAACAAAAAACAATATCAAATTCAATTTAGTTAAAATCGTTGCATATTTTATGATTCAAATAGAAAAAACAGAAACAATGAACCAACACTATTCAAAAATTAAGTATAATTTCAACACAACAGTGAACTTTTATCCTACATCTAATATGTTATAACCTAATTCTATTCAAATTTAATTAAAAAAACGTTATCTTATACAAAGACAATTCTATCACAATGTTTCTAATCTAAACGTTGAATCTTATCTCTAAACCTAACATAATAAACAGTACATATGACTACCCTAAATAATGAAACCTATCCCTAATTTTTAACACAAAAAACAACACTAAATGTAGCAATGATGAGCTGAAACCCATAACGAAGTATCAAATTACACAAAAAAAACACAAATAACCACGAATCATTTAGACATTGTCAATCAGCCACCAATACCTAGACTGCCCCGTTCCAGCTCGACCAGCGTCAACGAATTTAGCAATTAAGTATCTCCATTGGAATTGTTGGTCTCGCGAACTCAAATTCAGAGGATATCTTATCCTCTTATTGGTGGCCCGTCTATATATGGGATACCTTATTGGGACACCGTCAGAATCAAAAACATATTAATTCATATTCAAATACACGAATGCTTCTGGAGGAACGAAGCCAGTAGCGAGAGAAGCTTCAATATGCCCGTCCGTAGGGTAGAATGGCTGTAAAACCCCGGGGGTTTACAGTTACAGATCTTGCCATATGATTCCGAAAAAGACTCGATATGAAGTGTCGACTCTCGTCACTTTAGCAGTTTGATAAATTCTTCTATTCGATATAAAGTGTTTCCAATTCATCTCAGGCTTTTTGTATTGGGTTGTTCGACAGTTAATATCGTTTTTTTTTTCATGTTTTTCAAAGTATATTTGTTTAGATTAACACCAAACATTAATCAATGATATATTGACTATTTTGTTGGATGCTTTTTGCCATCTTTCGGTAAGTTGAAAAATTCCACGTTCGAAGAAGCCTTGATTTTAACAGCCTTATCGGAATCGAAGTTTTACCATTCAAGTGGTTTTAAAGGGAGCGAAACAAATGATCTGATGGTGCTAAGTAAAGGCTGTAAGGTGAATGTGGCATCAGTTCTCAATTGAGCTCCATTAATTTTTGACGGGTTATCAAAATGGTGTGGGGTCTGGCGTTATCATGATGGGACATCACGCCTTTGCGATTGGCCAATTCAGGGCGTTTTTTCTTGATTTCTTCATTCGATTTCGATAGTTGACGACAGTAGACAATCGAATTAATAGTTCAGTTTCTTGGAAGCAGCTCAAAATAGACTATACCCTTGCAATCCCACCATATAGAAAGCATAATCTTTTTTTGGTGAATATTGGCTTTGGATGTCGATTGTTGAGGCTCATCTCGGTTTTTCCATGATCGTTTTCAACTACGTTATAGTGAACAATCCACTTTTCATCACCCGTTATGATTCTTCTTAGAAATGGGTAATTTTGGTTACGATTCAGCAAACAGTTGCATATGTTAATGTGTTTGGTGAGATGGATTACCTTTAATTCGTGAGGAACCCAAACATCCAGTTTGTTTACTTAACGAAGCTGTTGTAAGCGCAATAAACGGTTGAATTTGAAATGTCAAGCTTCTCATACACCGGTTACACCGGTTAGTTTGGATTAACGCCTTTTGTCGTTATCAGTATGGGTTGGTCGACCTGTATGCACACTAAAATTTCCAGAACGAAAGCGAGCAAACCAACGATGGCACTAGCGTTTAGTAAGGCAGTCCTCACCATAAACTCCACACAAATTCTTGCGAGCTTGCACCGCATTTTTCGGAAGTAAAAAAATAAAAAATACCGATAATGCTTTTTGACTGTCCATTTTCAAGTTTATGTTTAAACAACTCATTGTTTACTAATGACTGAAGATAGTCTAAAGCTGAATCTTTAAAATAGTATATAATAACATAAGCCACGCAATCACTCCTACATGAAATATGTAGTTCACGTCATCTATTATGCAATTAACGTCATCAATTATCAAACAACTCAATACAAACCAGTACATGCATGAAGAGAATTTCCATCGAAAACTCGTAATCTTTTCATAGTACTAGCACTCCGGTTATACCAGATCTGACATCCATTTGCCAATACTGGTCTAACCAGGGTCTTGTAACAGATAATTTTGACCTTTTGTTCAATGTATCTGGAATGAAAGAGTCATCGAGGGAACATGACTACTTTTTGTGCTCTACTGAGCATGATTTTGACATGTTCAGTATAGTACATATACTGATCGAGATGAACACCGAGACATCGAACACAGGATTTATGTGGAACCCATTCTGAACTACCCTCACAGCCATAATGTGGAAATCCTTCCAATTACGTTTCATGTCTTGACTGCCCCCCTGCAGAGTTATCCGAAACAATATTGTTTTGCCCTTCTGCTCATTTATTTTCATTCGCCAATTCTCGGTGTAGAGCTGTACATCATTAACCGTTTTTTGAAGATTGCTCTGAACTATGTAGCCTTTCGGGCTGCCGTATAAATGATCAGATCATCAGCAAACGCTACAAATGATCGCGTTGGCAAGACGTTACAATCATAGCCGTTCAATGGCTTGCGAAAGAATATTGAGAAAAGTAGAGGCGCAGTAACTTTTCCCTGCTGTAGACCATTCAAGACCTTGTAGTTGCGCATTGTCGTGATTTTCCGTACAACATATTGCACATCACGCCGACAAGGTGCCTAGGGAACCTGTCCTGAAGGATTTTAAAAATTAGTCCATCTAACCACACCGTATCGAAGGCTTTCTCTATATCAATGAGACACGCTCATTTAGTTTCCAACAGATGTCTTAGGTTACTTCCGTTATCGCATGCCTGGTTGAATGCCTGGCACGAAAGCCAAATTGGCAATTCGGCATCAACTCATATTTCTCAATGTGGGCATTTAATGCTTGGTTGAGTATCACTTCAAACACCTTGCTGGTGTTAGCCAGCAAGCTGATTGGGCGTTAGCTATTTTTCCTTTCTTCAAGATCGGAAACACCTTGACCTTTTTCCACTCATTTGGGAAATATGAAATGTTCAATATGCTGTCGAACAATATGCAATAACTCCTAATAGCCACCCCAGGCAAATATTGGAGAACTATATCTGGAATAGCGTCAATACCACATGATTTCTTGTTGTTTATCCAGCCAAATATGAGCTGACAAAATAATCAATGAGATTCAAGCTCTATATGAGGTCAGATGTCAACGTTTCGTTGAAGTGAAGAATTGATTCACCGTTCGGGCATGATTTGAAATCAGAAACTTTTGCTTCAGCGACCTCTGAAAAAATCTGATTCCCTCTCTCAAGATTCGATATCTTCACGCTTGACTTCTCACTTCACTTTCATGAAAACGCCATCTGGGTCCTGTGGGCTAATACCCTCAGTTTTTCCGCCCATTGGTTGCTGACCTCACTCCTGAAGTATGAACGGATTAAGTTCCGGTCATTTTTCAGGTGTAATTTCAACAAGGCCAAAAATTGTTTCCGTTGAGAACTATTAAAGCTGAGTTCAAGTCTTGCGTCAGCAATGCAGAGGTCCAAATATGAATTTATCCTCAGGTTTGTTGGGAGCTGCGACCCATATAGATTGCACCTGTATTCAATTTGGTTTTCTGTTATCCACCATTTCAAGAATACAACTCTTGGATTATCGTTGGCGTGGAGCCATGATGTATGCAGGGCATTTAGGTCACCGACAAGAATATAATAACTATGCAGCCTATTCAATTCGAGTACTTCAAACAAGGAATTGAGCTCCTATTGAACTTGAGAACGTTTCCCCACCTAGCAGTGAAATTGAAAGAAATTCAAAGTTTTTGAATTTGACTTTATCAATATTTTGGAAAAAATAGGATCTTCTAACAAATGTCCCGGTGCCACCTCCTCCATTACCGTTAACCGTATCGTTTCTTACGAATTCAAAATCCTTTAATGCTATAGAGTGCCATGAATTGAGGTGGATTTCAGTCAAAAGCATGATGTCAAGCTGTTGCTAAACTACAAATGCCAGGAGATGGTTACGTCGATGTAGAGTAACAATGGAATTGACGCTTTTGGAGATGAGACGGTCTATCCATTTGAATCTGATTTTATGACAAACTATTTTGAAGCATGTTGGCCACAATGTTGAAAAACGAAATTGATTTTTTGATCTTGCTTATTTATACTTTCTGAAAGAAATTCAAGCTGTTGCTAAATTTTGAGAAGCAGCTCATTATTGCCACTTACATTATTTATTTTATTTATATTGTTGGCTACTGGGCCCTCTAGTAGCAAGCAGCAAATTACATCCCGGGCTAAGTTCGAAGGTACGACACTGCGGTGTAGTAGAGGTTTGTTTTTGGGAAAATTTAACTTTTGCATCTTGAAATCGAGGGCATCCTCGAAAAATTATACTGTGAAAACTGCGGTATATTTGGTCATTCAGCATCATGGGTGACCAAATATACCCCAATTATCGCAGTATAATTTTTCTTTTGGCTCCATCAGAGCCAATTATCATTCACCGGGGGCATGAATATCTTTACATTTTGCGCACCGATAGTGCATGGCACAATTGGCAGCCGAATGACCGAATCTTTGGGACCGGTAACTAAATTTTTTAAGAAAACTCTAAAGATCAAGTACCTTACCTGCTGGAGGGCATTTGGACTGCTATCGTACCAAATAAACTGGTAATAAATGGTAACATTTTGCCTTCAATAGTTGATCTCCTTGTTGTTTCTTGTAACATTTCAATTCTTCTCACAGTCCAGGCCCTTCAACAGGAAGGCTTGATTTTTCTCGCCTTTGGCGTGTATATGAAGTGGGGACCTTTCACACTATTTAGAGGATCTTTGGATAGCTTGAAATCAGCCAGTGTTTTTGTTTTTATTGTGAGTTTGTCACGGTCACTCTCTTTACTTCGAAATTATCCCCCCAAAAGACATTAATCAGTGAAACTTTTTCAGTGGTCTTACTTTTAACGGAAGAACCAGCGGACACACCGTTTGGCTCTTCTCCTTATTTTCAGATTTCAAATATTCAATAAACTTATCACTAGAATCGCAATTAATATTACCTATATTTTCTTGACAATCCTTTCCAGTATCCATATCGTTATCCATCGCAGAAAGTACCGCATAATAATTTGCGCTGTCGTTATCCCATCCTGCGCTTAGTATGATATCGGCATCATGAATTGTTGTCTTTCTCGCATCTTGTACTGTTGGCACTGTTGGAAGCCTTTTGTGTGGCTACTTTATTTTTGTTCGTTTTATGTGTCATGGCTTCTTGTTTTCCGGTCGTATTTTGTGGCTTAACCATTTCAGTTTTATTGAGGTTTGATAATTTTCGAATCATTTCCTCCAAAGATTGAGTTCGGAGTTTTATTTCTTCGTTTTCTCTGGTAACTCTTTTGTTTTCTCTGGAAAATCTTTCAAGTTCTCCGATTGATGGCGTAAACGCTTCCGATTTTCCTTTTCATTATTTTTTCATTACTTGCATTTGGAATTTAAAGCGGTATTTAAATTGTGTCACATATGTTGCAGCTGGATTTTTAATTTAAAACATTAAAAATGTACCGCATCAGTGCACCCACTAATACAAAACAACGAGGTTAAGAAATACAATTCGAATTTGGATTCGCAAGGAGAATATCGCTATTCTTATCGATCTGGCATTGAAAAATTTTTTATTAGCTGGCAAAAGATTGTTGATAAGGAGGGTAATTTCCTATTTAAATAAAAGCTTGTTGCTGTAAATTTAATGTGAAATAGATGACATAATTTCGGGCCACCTTCTATTTAAGACTCGAACACTATTTATATGCAAGACCATGAACTGAGACTCTGATTTAAGATGTTTCTTTCGTCATTGCCTGAATGGATATTTTATCATCCGTACAGATGCTGAATTCAACTCTTGAGACATAATTTCTTCCCTTGCAACATAAAATTATATAAAATGATGGTTCTACATTTGAAAAATAACCAAAAAACGGTCTGCAAAAGATATTCAGAGATTACTGCGCAAATATACGTTGCTTGTCCTCATTGGTAAGATTCACTTACAAGTCAACAGGACCTGTAAACATGATATAACGCTGTTACTAAATGGGTACAAATGGTTGGATGTTAATCATTCTGTTGTGCAATATGCACCGAAGCCAAAACGTTGTTCTAAGCGAATGTCAAACGATAATAATGACATATGTACAAACCTTTTTCTACAAAGGACATAATGATACAACCAACCAGTAATTTTGCTTTATAACACCTCGTTGGAATTTGGTAATTTAATAAAAACTGCATGTACATGAACAAGTAGACTTGCTCTTTATACCTAATATTCATCGAAGCAGTAAATAAACGTATTGTTTAAAGAATAAAAATAAAAAAGAAACTGTGCGTAGCATAAAATTTACTCACCAGCAAAACTCGAGTGCGTCTATAATAAACACTGAATATATTCACAAGTCCAAATATGAACTGCATAAGTAAATGTGGAGCACATCTGCCTTCCTCTACTCCTTCAACACATCTCTTGAGTAGATTTGGAAATCCCAAAATATAATTAAACACTAAATTCCATTCTTCCTATCAATGGTTAACATTATATTTTGTTTTATAAGATGATAGTAGAAAGATACCTCTTCTTTGAGAAGACTGATGTCAATATCACTTGAAGCTGGTAACTCTGGATAAATTCCCTTCTCAACATTACTGTCAAATTTTCTCAAAAGAGTTGCTATGCGGGCCGAATTATATAAAATAAAGGCTGCTCCTAGAAAAAAGAACATGAGGAATTTATAATCAATGGACTTTATACTTATTTCTAAAAGTATGCTTTCAGGTCAGGAAAAAAAGTTCAAAATTGATACTTAAACCAATATTAAATTTAAACATGAACGATATAATGACATATTAAGTGTGTGAAAAGCGTTGTTACGGGTGAACATTGAGATTCCATAGTGTTGCTCATCCCGAACACCACCATACGCGATTTCGTAAGAGTTAAACCTACGTAATACTGAGCCGCACTTTATTAACCTAATAATGTAACCAACAGCAAGCAATTTAAATTTTCATTCATAAAATGACTACTTGTTAGATTGCGGAAAGAAAGCCACATAATACTTTTTGCCTTTTAACTTTATGTAATTAAACTTAAGTAGCTAGGTCACTTCCGATTTACACGCCACATTATCGACAACGCCGCAAACATCTTCACACTCACACAGATCCAGCAGAGATGCATGCATGCCACCAAAGAGGAACGAGCCAAGTAACGAAGCTGCTGAGGCAGCAACGGCACGCATACCGAAGGAAGACACTCGCGAATTTAACACTTCATTAGTTGCAAACACAGGAAGAGTAAAGCGCGAGCTCGAGGCGTAACGTAAATTAAAAGTAGCAGAAACAAGAAAATGAAAGTGCTAAGGAGGAGGTGTACTTCAAGCTCTAGAAGAATTGACTGTTAACTACGATCAAAAAATCACCAAGAATCGAGACCAAAAATAAAGATATTGATACTATGAACGAGGAATTGCAACAGGAATAGGCCACATTGCATGTCGTTACATCGGAGTTGCAACAATTCGTCAGCGCATCATAAGAAACGAATTTATGGACTGCTCTCAAATCTTTTGCGTGATCTGTCGAAAGTTAGACAAGCCTTATGCACGGATAGTATCAGTGAAATGGAAATGACTAACATATATATAGTAGTAAAATTAAACCGGAAGCTAAAAATATCGCACAAGATGTCAACATCTGGAGGCGTTACAAACAGATCCAAACAAAAAGGTTTCTGAGTATGGAAAGGACTCAGACGAATACCGTTGTTGAGCTCACAGCAGGAAGCCAGAATGAAGTCATTGTAGGAATCAATGCAAGAGTCCGAGAACAAGATGCGAACTCTTGAAGAACAAATCGATGGTCTTCGGGAAGAATGTGCGAAACTGAAAACAGCTGAGCATGTTTCAACAATTAATACTAAAACGTTACGCGCAATGTTCGATATCAAATAACTGATCTACGTGACGCCCACACAAAACAACTGGCAGAGCTTCGTGATGAGTTTTCAGCCAAACCAGAGGCTTTGAATGAGCTTAGAAACATCAAACAAACTCACTTTTGCACACCAACAAATAACCGCCGATTACGCCAAGCTAAAACGAGAGGAAGCTGATAAATCCACTAAACTACACGAAAGAAACACGGATACAACTGTGAATTTCTTACCTCCTCTCCTAACTGACTATCGAAATCGTGCCGAAGCGTACTATTCACTTATTCGCACTAAACTCACTATATTCCAAAATGGAAATCTAAATGGAAAAAATCGCAACATTCCCGAGGAGAGGCTCGACAGCTGAAATTAGTTAAAACTGGTGGATAAATATACACACACGACACTCCACGCGTTGGCACGGCGATTCAAATACCGGCGGGGACAAAAAAAACTAAGAGATATTAGCGCCGGCTCAAGGGAAAAAGGAAAAAAACGAGGATTATTGCGAAATCCTCATCTCGCGTCGCGATGTAAATAAACATTACTGACAGTTCGAACTGTCAGTCAAATGCAGAGTGGAACTTGTTATGAGTGAAATCATGCGAGGAGAATTACTCGAACCCACGGAAAAAAACACTCCAAAACATGATTTTCCCGGTGGATGGGAGGAAAAAAACGTTAACCCGGAGGTTATTTAAGCCCGGGAAGATCGGCGCACTTTCTTTTCTTTTGGAAGTTTTTTCGAGCAACCGGCGGAGATATAATAGAACGTTGATCAGCGGCAGCATTTTCTGACGAAGAATTGGAAACGCACACTGGATTCCGGAACATTAAATCGGAGACGAACCTTGGATATTCGAACATTAGATTGGGGCAAGTCAACTGTGCGGAGGCGATAATCACGAAGACGGAAGAAAGGGTCCCCTTACTAGAGTAGGGAACAAATGTGAGTGGCTTTAATTTTATCTCATATTGGTCGAATTTTTTTAATAAACTAAAGTATAAAGTCGAATAAAGATAATTGTAGATTTTTCTTTCCTTGCTACAATTCGACATATAAAGTTTCCTTTTGAGCTGTGAAAGGTGTGGCTCGGGAATTCTTTTCCCGAAGCAGGAAGACCTGGAGAGGTTCGTGGGTGCAGTGAAAGTTAGTGGTGTTCTAGGTAATTTCGGTTGCTCTGTTGTGGTAAACTACGAGTTTTGTGTGGTGGCGAAACACCTTAACTCGTTCTGCGTGGAAGAGTTTCTTTTTGTAGGTAATTTTTGCGGCTAAGTGGCGGCGAGCCCCAAAACTTGTATATTTGTTAATTTCGCTCCGGACGGTCGTCTTCTCGTTCGAACGACCCCTTGAGAGGCCCGAAGAATCGAACGAGTGGCCTCCACGCCCGTCTTCGTGTGAGTTAGTTTGGGTCGGTGGAGCCTCCGCCGGAGTAGCCCCAATATAGCGGTGGGGCAGCTAAGAAATCGGTAATAGCGTTCATAGTTTACAAAAGCGGAATAAACGGAAAAAAATAAAATATATATTTTTATTAATTAGACCAAAAAGTTTAAATTAAACGAGAAACATAACAAGATATGGTATTCTCTAGTCTGCGTAATCCATATTACACATCGTACAATGAGGTTGAGTTTATTATTTGCTTAGCGTTAAAAGTCGAATATATTAGGATTAAAATTGCAATCAAATATGGGTTTGTATTTTTAACCCTTTTTTACTTCTGAAAATATTTGATTACATTTTGGAACAAAAATTGAGTTTTATTTGCCACTGTTCACAAGATTGAATTTAATTAAAAATATATTTAACTTTTCCATATCGCGACGGCTATACTAAACTTTTCTTTGAAAATAACCACACTTGGAAAAACCTTTTTTATTACTTTATTAACTAATTAATTTCTAGACTATATTAATATTCAACTGAAGAAAAACGGTTGCAAGCAAACAAGGGAGTTACTGCTGACAATTGTAACTATTATTTTTTGTCTTTCTGTGATCGTCATGTTAGCATAAAATACTTGTAATTGTGTCATAATTTTGTTTTAAAATCTTGATGAAAATTAAAATATTTACGAGTATTTAAATCTTATTTTATCGGTAAGTTGTTTGTTCTAGTTTTGTTTGACTGTAATGCGTTAGTAATGCTACAGATTAATTAGTACCAAGTCTAAAATAACGGTAGCTTGAAATTTGCGAGTTCCTTTTGATTTATACAAAATTTTGTTTCATATCATTTTTTAGGAATTGATTCAGATTTATAAAGTAAAAATGCAAAACAACTTTGTTTATTAAATATGCTTGAAATAGAAATAAACGATTTTTGGTTATCAATTTTATCCCTTCCTGTGAAAAGTTTTCTAATAAACTTCAATCAAAAACTTTATCTTATACTCATACAATGCTATCACAATATCCCTAACCTAAACGTTTAACCTTATCTCTAAACGTAATAAAATAAACATAACATATACCTATCCTAAATATTGAAGTATATCCCTAATCTATATTAACAAACACAAACATTCATAACACAATTGGCAGCCAAATGACCAAATCGTTGGCACCTGTAACACTGGTTGACCTCATTCCTTTGAAGACGCTCCCACCTCACAACTCTAATGTTCAAGTACCTTACCTGTTGCAGGGCACTTAGACTACTATCGTTAGAAATTTGTACCAAATAAAATAGTAACGTTTTACCTTCAATAGTTGATCGCCTTGTTCCAAAATTTTTTACACTAGTGAATTTGACCAGCTGGTGCTGTGTCCTGTCACATTTGAAGGAGATCAACTATATTCTCTCCACAGTCCAGGCCTTTCAACAGGAAGGTTTGATTTTTCCCCACTTTTGGCGTGTATGTGAAGTGGTGAGCTTTCACACTATTTAGAGCATCTTTGGATAGCTTGAAATCCACCAGCGTTATTGTTTTTATTGTGAGTTTGTCGCGGTCACTCTCTTTACTTCGAAATTATCTGTGTTCTGTTCGGCTGGCAATAGCCGAACCATATCCCCTCCGCCCTGCCCAAAGACATTAATCGGTGAAATTTTTTCAGTGGCCTTATTATTTTTAACAGAAGAACCAGCCGACACACCGGTTGGCTCTTCTCCTTATTTTTAGATTTCAAATATTCAGTAAAATTATCACTAGAATCGCAATTAACATTACCTATATCTTCTTCACAATCCATTTCCGTGTCATCTCATTAGCAACCGCAGCAAGTGTCGCATAGAAATTCGCGCTATCGTTATCTCCTCCTGTGCTTAGTATGATCTTCTTCGTAGTGCTACGGCCCCTCTCGGGCCTTCGCTTCCTGCAACAAGCGCTTCCAACTGTATCGGTCCATTTACCGTGTCCTCCAATTTCGAAATCTAAGCAGCGAAGAACTGTCTTCGTCGAACGAGTCAGATCAGCGTTTTCTCGGTTTCTTCACTGCTCTCCGCCCTTCAGTTCTTCCAATGAATACCTTTTTAGGTGTGCTTATTATGATTTCAGCACCATGAATTGCTGACTTCCTCGCATCTTGTACTGTTGGTTTCTTTCCTTGTTGAGCCTTTTGTGTGGCTACTTTATTTTTGCTCGACTTATGTGTCATGGCTATTTTGTGGCTTAATTGTTTCAGTTTTATTAACGTTTGATAATTTTCGAATCATTTCCTCCAAAAATTGTTTTCGGAGTTTCATTTCTTCGTTTTCTCTCGTGACTTCTAGTTCGTCGTTTGATTCGTAATACGCTTTCCATGTTCAAAATTTTCTTGTTTGATTTTCCTTTTCATTATTTTTCCATTCCGCGAAAGAACAAATGAGATGGTAAGCGGACAAAAATATCATGTCTAACCGATTTATATGCAAATCTGGAAGAATCTTAAATTTATGGTTACGATGCTGTATCTATGTTTACACGCAAGCAGCGAAATATTTGTTTTAAAAATGCTAATCCCATTAGATAAACTGATGTTACGGTTGATATGTATCGGCTTAGCGTTAAGCGTGTGAATGTTCGACGCGGGAAGATAAGGTTAGTTTCGGATGATGACTTCTCTGGGGGGAATTAGTTGAAAGGTTCAATTTTGCGGCCCTAATTAAAATTTACTACTGAGAGTGGATTCGTTCCTCCAGAAGCATTCGTGTATTTGGATATGAATCGGTATATTTTTTATTCTGACGGTGTCCCAATCATATATCACATATATAGACGGGCCACCGTTAAGAAGATAAAATATCCTCCGAATTTGAGTTCACGAGACCAACAATTCCAATGGAGATACTCATTTGCTAGATTCGTTGAGGCTGGTCGAGCTGGGACGGAGCAATCTAGGTATTGGTGGCTAAATGACAATGTCTATATTATTCGTGGTCATATGTGTTTTTTTTTGTATATTTCGTTAAAAAGTTTCGAGGTTTAGCTCACTTTTACTACATTTAGTGTTGTTTTTGTTTTTTATGTTAAAAATTTGGGTATATTTTATGTTTATATTACGTTTAGAGAGTAGGTTTAACATTCAGGTTAGGAGTATGTAATGTGACGCCTACGCCCGGGAATCGAAGTGATTCCGATCCCGAACCCTTGCAACCGGCCAGATGGATATGTCCTCGAAGTGCCAGCGGACTTCATCTGTCGTGCGGATATCGTTGCGCAGAAAATATTTTTTTTTTCTGTCCAAATATTTAGATCTGTGGATATAAATATTCGAAATATAAAATTAATCCAAACCCCGGCACATTTCGAGACATAGCCATCTGGAAATGCCCCTCCACCGTGGTCATCAAACAAAAAAAAAACTATGCCACTGGCGACAGATGGAGAGGCACATTGCCGCCATGTGGCGTGCCATTCCACACACCTCTGTTTTGTCCGAGGTGACAACCGGTTGAGCTTGACAGCCACATGGCGAAAAAGGTAAATGGTGTCATGGTGTGGTGTCGGTAGCGACTTGGCGCGGTCCTAGATGTGATGAAAAACTAGTAAGAGGTTTTACAGATTTTCAATTTTTTTATGCAATTAAATGTATTGTTGCTTACAGATTTTCAAGGTTTAAGCAAGGGTTTCAATTTAGACGACAACATTGGAAGCGAAATTACGTAAAGAATGCAAAACAAAGTGGAATCTATACAACTGACTTTCAGTTACTTCCTTTTATTACTCATCAATTAGAGCAATTGGGCGTGATTAGAGCAAGTAAGGAGTAAGGCCAATGACACCTACGAGGGAATATACTTACGTATGTATGTACGCATGAATAGTGAGTTGTGTCGTCAAATTTAAAACTATCACGTATATTTGGCAAAGGGTAATAAATTACGCGTAATTCGCTAATACGTGAAGGTGATTGGAATCCCGACAAGTGTGAACAGCGCAGTGGACGGAATAAAAAAAAACTACATACTTTATACAATACGTTTGTAAAATTTTGTTGCTATGATTAGACTACCATGGATTCGTTTATGTATGAAGCTTTTGTTGAAGCTCGAATTGCACAATCAAAGGGCGAAGTACCGGTAGGATGTGTTTTTGTTTATAAAGGAGAAATTATCGCCAGAGGAAGTGCCTGATTTGTATTACAGTCGCGATGAATATGTTGAAACGGCTTCGGGTAATAAATTAAGTCGGCAAACTGTCCTCTGTGGGTCTCAGAACATTGTCTTGAGTGGGAAAGTTATAGCTCAAAGCGGTGCTATAATTCGAGGCGATCAAAGAATCAAAAGAACTGAAACATGTTAGCGCCATAAAGAATAAATTTTTCGTGATGAGTTAAATAGAAATGTATAAATCTAAGTCGACATCTTAGACTATTGGACTTTTGTATGTAAAATTACCAACACCTTTATGTGCCCATTGATAGCGCTTGACGCGCATACGGTATTGTTTTAAAACTATTGTTTTATAGTAATGTAAACAGTCCTTGTATTATATCTAATAGATAAATTCTAAAAATGTTACCTTTCATTAACTTGAAACCATAGGCTTGTATAGAACAAAGTAATGGTCATGACATTATTTATTCTTTGTTGCGATCTAGTAGGAGATTGTCAAATGCTCAATACAATGCAAGAAACAAGCGTTGAGTTGATCTTATCCAGTGGAAATTAAAAAACTTAAAGAGCCAATAGAAATTAATGCAGCCTACCGTTCAGTCTTGCCGATAAAACTGAAGTTCTTAAAAATTATTTTTTTTCTAATCCAGTTGACTTGTACTTACAATTGTATGGAGTCCATTGACAGAAGATCTACATTTGATTATTTCTTGGGAAAAATCTTTAAATTAGAGCAGTATGTAATGGAAGTGGTAAAAATAAAAGAACTCGATAGCAAGTAGAACAAATGACTGATACGTTAATAAATAAAATTTTCGGGGAAATAAAAACTCGTTGTGATCGTCGGTTTTCTTTTTTTTTTTTCGTCGCGTGCATTTGGAGCTCCGCACTAAGATCCGCTCGGGTAATCTCGTCGTTCGTTCGCTTTCGGCCTACCGACCATAAATCATACTATGGGAATCTAGTCAAAACGGCACAATTCTTATAATTGTAAATTTTTTTCATATAGAAGCCAAGATTCGTGATATTCTGGAATGATTTATGTACATGTGGTTATGATGAGGGTAACAAATAGTAGTGAATGATTGATTTGTATTTTGACGAAAGTTCCCATTTTATGTTAGTAGGTTAAGAACAATAGTCCTTTAAAATGAAAACATAAGTTTGCTTAAAATTAATTGAAACAAACAAAAGGTCAATCGTGATTTCGTATGTACCTAAACCAAATTCACGGGAATTTGGTCGCGTCGCGTTTTTTGCGTTTAATTCGGGTGACCCTAATAATAATAAAATAAGTAGGGTATAAAAGTAATAAAGAAATGTGAACACATTTTTAGGGATAATAGTTTTTTATTAAAGCGTTTCTGTTTAATTTTTAATACACCCATAACCTTAACACATACATGCATACACAATGTATTTAATTTTTCAAACAAAATTTTCTACTAGAAGGTTCTTTTTGTCTTTTGTTTTCGATCCATATTCTATTATTGCAAATAATCATTTAGTTTTTAAGAAAACGATTTAGTTTAAATGCTCATATGCTTCTTTTTAGTATTGTTCGAAGCATGAATTTCTTATCGGTTTGGTAAATGCAAATTTAGGTTTTCAACATATATCCTTGAATTCAAAGAATAAAATATAAGAAAAATTCCAAGAAATGAAAGAATCTAAGGCATTGAAAAATAACTATCTGGGGAAGGAAAAAACAAAAATCCTGTTAATTATTCGATCATTAGTTGTTCCGTTATTTTTAGTACAACATTTTTTTTTATAAGATAAAGTAAAATAAACCAGAAAAATTACTAAGCCAAAACTATATATTGCTATTACGCTATTATAAAACAAAAGGAAACTATGTCATACAAAAAACAAAATTTAAACATTAAATATTCTCAAGTATGATTTCTGTAATGTACTCTAATATTATTTAAAATTATCTTGAATATCTATATGATCAGATTGTATCGAAATTAGAAATAATTAAAAATGGATTGCTAAAACTTTAACCACGACTTTCCTTTTCAGTGGCTCGTTCTTTTTCAGTGGGAACAGAGAGTATAGGGTAGGTATGCCGTCGCGAGGATAGGGTTTCGACAAATCCGCTGAAGTCGGTTTCGCGTCGCGCGCGGTACGCGGTACCTTTGATTGTTTCGTCATTTCATTAGAGTAGTTTTCGTCGGTTTAATTTCGAGTAGCATATTTTTCGGTACCGCGTCGGTGATTCGGTAACGCGCCTATGGGATTTTGTAGCGTTTTTGATTTGAGATCGGTGGAGAGATCACATCCAGAATTAACGTAACGTAGGTTTTCCGTTCTGGATGAGTAATTGTTGACGCGTTTGGAAAACGGGCATGTTCAGGTGACTGAAATATTGTAATTGAGCGTAACCCATTCGGAGACCCGCCACCGAAATCCTCTCCGAACTAGCTGGCCGACAAGCAGTCACCGCGTGAATAGGTTACGGTGCACGGATTGGTTGACCTGTTGGTACCATCCGTTGGCACTACTCAGACTTAACGTCTAGAACCGATGAGAGGTCGGTTCCGCGTTCGATCTGAAAAGTGGAAAATCATTACAAATGGCGCCCAACGTGGGGCCTAAAACATCCTAAGGGGGAAAGAACTTCGCGTCTTCTGACGAGTTGGTCCTTTACGGAGGATGTAAGGTACTTTGGTACTCGAGTCCCACTATCAGGAGCAGTGGAGTTGTGTGATACACACTAGAAGTCGCTTCACGTGAGTTGTAGCTTCCGCTCTCCTTTGTTTGATTTTTTTTTCGCGACAGAATCCTTCCGATGTGTTGTCCTAGGTTAACCCCTGTAAGGACCTTCTATTTTCTTGATGGAACTGCCAGTCTGATGGGTTTACCTATCAGCATGGACTCTCAAGAAAATAGAAGGCTACCTTGCCTTTATGTCGCGGAAGGATTCTAATTATTTCGTATGCGTGATAGACGAGTGGTATCGGTTCAACGTTCGGTGGCGTATGCTGGAGTTGCGAAGCCCGGAATGCTTCCACGCGTCGGGAATTTCGACCGCGTACAAAGTCGTTACGGTAGCTCTACCACTTGTCTCGTCGAGTCACTTTAACGTAGTTTAGAGACGGTTTTTTGTAATGTATGTGGGTTTAGGGGATAAATTTCGTAAATCGACCGAAGGCACCCTTTCTTCGGCAGATTACCACGCACTCTCATTTCCCGTTGAGGGTGTCGAACACTGGAAGGGAAAGTGTGTATTAAACAATCTTTTTTTTTCCACTCATTAGTAATAGCTCGCCACTTTCGGCCACTGATTTAGTCTTAAGTTTTAGTCATATTTAAAGAGTTAAAAATTTAATTTAAGCTCGATATTTTGAAATAATTGTTAGGAATGATAAATTGGAATCAATACCACAAAGATTAAAAATGGAAGAGAACGTTAATTTTGTGAAGATGATTGGTATGCAAGGAGCCGTAGGCGGTGAAGTTCCGGCCGCTAGTGTCGTGTCCGAGGGGACCCCCATGCCTTCCGCCCACTCCATTGACACCCTCGTGGCATTGATGATGGATATGTCGGAGAGAATTGGCAACCTGGAGGGAAAGCTCCAGAATCTCCCTATGAGCCAACCACCCAGTCGCGTGAGAACTCCGCTTGGCTGGGAGCCAAATCCCAGTGTGGCGATGCCCCACTCCCGACAATCCGAGCAATGGGTCCCACCTCCAAGGAACTCAGGAATGGATCCCAGAGCTCCCGAATACAGACCACGACACAGTACCGGACCTCCGTTGGTACCTCCAGCCCCCGAGGCAGTTCAGTACAACAGGTCAAACGAGGATGTGATTCCCCCCGGGAACGCACTGACACTTTTTCGAGACCCGACGCCTCGTATCATGGAGAGTTGGCGCCTGAACTTTACAGGGTTCAACGATATGATATCGGCGGACCGATTCCTTTTCCGGATTCAGGCGTTGGTATCCAGCACCCTGGGAGGTGATTCCTCGGCCTTCCTCCGGCATGCACATCTTTTGTTCAGCGGCGACGCTGCCGACTGGTACTGGAGCTTTAAAGAATCAACGCCACGTCCCACTTGGCACTCTTTCAGTGCAGCCTTCCGCAATCGATTTGAGGATGGCTTCACTGAGAGAGAGCTAAGGGAGCAAATAAAGAAACGGAAACAAGGCGCTCACGAACCGTTCGACCAGTACTACACCAGTATAGTGAGATTGAGCACTCGCTTGCGAAATACCATGCCCGAGGACGAACTGGTAGAAATTATCAGAGAGAACATGTGCTGGGATCTCCAGAACAGCCTTCTACATTTTCCCATCAACACCATACAGGGATTGCGCCTCCATGCCCGTAGACAAGAACACTTGGATGAGCGACGAGGTACCTTCCGTCCACAACCTCGCATAACGGGACCAAATCCCCGAAATCATCACACCGCGGAGTTGATGGCAGCAGACCACCTGCTTGCTGATCCAGTACCAGTACCGAGGAGCGGAGTACCACCGGAGCTTGAGGACCCAGCCTTGATTGATCGACCCTCCCTTGAAGCAATTACAAGCCCGACGGTCTGTTGGAACTGCCGACAACCGGGACATCGGTTCTATGCATGTCCAGCGGAGCCGACGCTTTTCTGCTACCGCTGCGGGAAGGCCGACACATACGCACCTGACTGTGCAAATTGCAAAGGGCGAAAAAACTTGCCACCGAGTGCCGCGACCACCCGTCGGCACTCCTAAACCCCGGACGAACCCATCCAGACCCCATCACTAGCTATGACCCAGCTCCCAACAGGACTCCAACTCTGCTGACTCGCACCGCTAAACACAGTTCTCCCGAAGTTCCACAACCGACGCCGTCCTTCGCCGAGGCCAACGCGCAAGGGAATGATAGCGAGGCGAAAGTTCCTTGGCATGTAAAACCTTTTCATGTCAGGCTGCGGAATTACTTGGCTACTCGACAGCGCATCTTCCATGAGGAGTTGTCCACAACTGTCCCACCGCGAAGCAAGCGAGCCACGCGTCGGATGCGGAGCTTCTGGAGAAAAGTCAGGCAGTCGAGGAAAGTGTTGAAGGACATATACTTAGACGAATTATTGAGGGATGATGTTCGGCCATATGCGTCAGTACACCTCCTGCAAAAACGAGTATCAGGCTTAGTCGATACGGGAGCCAGTGTGAATTGCATATCTGCCGAGTTTGCAGGGGAGGTACTGGCAATGCACGCGGACCAAATCCGTCATTTCACCTCCTGGTTAAGCACGGCGGACGGAACTCGTCACTCTGTAGTGGGAAAAATTATGACGGATGTCACCTTTAAAGGAGTAACTAAACCTATGGAATTTTTCATCATACCTCAGTTAACCCAGAATCTTTACCTAGGAGTGGATTTCGTTCGAAAATTTAACTTGGCCCCGGCACTATTTTCCGGTTCGACCCTGGAGTCCGTCACCACCGTTCCTGACCAATCTCAACCCACTAACTTATTACGGCATACACTGGATGTAACTCAGCAACTGCGTCTTGACTCGGCTATATCGGCTTTTCCATCGCACGAGAAAGAAGGTCTCGGGCGGACTGCCCTGGTGTTCCACACTATAGATGTGGGGGATGCTAAACCCATAAAACAGAGACATTTCGCCATATCTCCGGCGAAGGAAAAATCGTTATATGCCGAAGTGGATCGAATGCTAGCATTAGGCGTAATCGAAGAATCACAGAGCGCGTGGGCTTCCCCAGTCACCTTAGTTGTCAAGCCGAACAAGGTCCGGTTATGCTTAGATGCCAGACGCTTGAACGCCGTCACAGTCAAGGACGCATATCCTCTACCGTTGATCGAAGGCATTTTGAGTCGGTTGCCTAAAGCCCACTTCATCACGAGCTTAGACCTCAAGGACGCCTTCTGGCAAATTCCTTTAGACCCCGGTTCAAAGGAGAAAACAGCCTTCACAGTCCCAGGTCGGCCCCTATATCAATTCGTGACCATGCCATTCGGATTGTGTAATGCCCCCCAAACAATGACGCGCCTTATGGATAAGGTGATACCACCTCATTTGCGGCACCAAGTTTTCGTTTACTTGGACGATCTGTTGCTTATAACCGAGACCTTTGACGAACACATCGACCTGCTTCAGGAGGTGGCTCTACACATCCGGAGGGCAAGATTAACCATCAACATAAGGAAGAGCCAGTTCGTGATGACGGAGGTGAAGTATTTAGGTCACATCATTGGGCATGGCCATATCAAGACCGATCCGGAAAAGACTCAAGCGATTGACGTTTTTCCACTACCCAAGACCACCAAACAGTTACGCCGATTCTTAGGTTTATGCGGATGGTACCAGCGTTTTGTACGTGACTATGCCACCATTACCACTCCTTTGACCGACATGCTGCGTAAGGGACGTAAATTCGTCTGGGAAGAGCCCAGCTTGCGAGCCTTTGAAGAGCTAAAGAAGAGTCTGACTACAGCCCCCGTACTGCACAGCCCGGACTTTGACAAACCGTTCTCAATCCATTGTGACGCGAGCCAACATGGGGTGGGAGCAGTCTTAGTCCAGGTTGCCCAGGATGGCGAAGAGAGACCTATAGCCTTCATGTCTCACAAGTTGAACCCAGCCCAGCGAAATTACACGGTCTCCGAGCAGGAATGTCTAGCTGCGGTGTTGGCAGTGAAACGCTTCCGAGCCTATGTGGAGGGACACACCTTTGAAATCGTTACGGATCACGCTTCTCTGAAATGGCTCATGAGCCAGACTGATCTCAACGGCAGATTGGCCAGGTGGGCACTGAAATTACAGGCTTTTGACTTCACAATCCGCCACCGAAAAGGAAGCCAGCATGTAGTCCCCGACACCCTATCCAGAATGTTCGCCCCTGAAGGAGCCGAGTTGGTCCAAGAGGACGACAGCCCCCAATTGATCGATTTGGACCATCCTGCCTTCAAGTCAGCAACCTACACACAACTGATTCACACTATCCAGAATCAACAGCCCCAGCTTCCTGAACTGCGGTTGACGGATGGATTTATTTATAAGCGGATGGGACACGCATCCGGAGAACCCATACAAGAAGAAGAACAGTGGAAGTTGTGGGTGCCCGAAGAATTAACCACTGATCTTATCAGACGGGCTCATGACCACCCATCGAGTGCGCACGGCGGATACGGTCGTACACTTAGGCGGTTGAAAACCTGTTTCTTTTGGCCTAAGATGGCACAACAGATAAAAGCGTACGTAGCCTCTTGTGAGCTATGCAAGTGCACTAAAGCGCCCAACACCATTCTTCGGCCTCCCATGGGTAAGGTTGAGGTCCCCGAACGCGTGTTCCAGCGCTTGTACATTGATCTTATCGGTCCTTACCCTCGATCTGCTTCTGGTCACACGGGAGCTGTCGTGGTCCTGGACCAGCTCTCTAAATTCCCTATCATAGAACCAATACGTAACATGCACACTGGACCTATAATCAGCTTCTTGGAGAACCGAGTTTTTCACATGTTTGGAGTTCCGGAGAAACTTGTCTCCGACAATGGGGTCCAGTTCACCTCTAGCAAGTTCCGAGACCTAATGTCCAAATACGGCATCATCCACCAACGAACTGCCGTCTATTCACCACAAGCCAACGCCTCCGAAAGACTGAATCGTACGCTCATAGCGGCCATCCGCGCCTATGTCCACCCGAATCAGAAGGACTGGGATCGCAAATTGTCCGCCATCACTAGCGCGCTGCGCTCGTCGTACCACGCCACTACCGGCATTTCGCCGTATTTCGCATTGTTCGGCCAGTACATGATCTGTCATGGGAGCGCTTACCGGCTATTGCGGCAACTGAAATCGCTAGAGGACCCAATCGTGGTTCTGGAACCGCACGAAAAGCTCCAACTTCTGCGCGAGCAACTGCGGGAGAAGATTGAAGAAAGTCGACGGATGGGAGAGGAGCGGTACAACTTGCGATCTCATCCTTCTGGCTTTAAGGTAGGCGACGAGATATATCGTCGAAACTTCCGACAGAGCGATGCCACCCGACATTACAATGCCAAACTAGACAAGAAATTCGTGAAGTGTCGAGTCCTACAAGTAATAAGCCCCACCCGATACCTCATCGCGGACATGACTGGTAAAACCCTGGGAATTTACCACGCAAAAGACCTTAGACGATGAAGTACAACTATTTCACACGAAAAACCTTGGCTCACCTAAATCTCTGCCTAGACGAAGACCTCCGACTAACACCTGACTCCCTACTATATAGTCACTGTCGAGTCTTCACGAACATGGTTGTAGCCTATTCCTCGAAACCGACCTTCGACCCGCCACGGCCCTAACCAAGACCTTTTATATAGGAGACGGGATCGTAATTACTTCGATTTTGGGGGGGGGAATGTGTAATGTGACGCCTACGCCCGGGAATCGAAGTGATTCCGATCCCGAACCCTTGCAACCGGCCAGATGGATATGTCCTCGAAGTGCCAGCGGACTTCATCTGTCGTGCGGATATCGTTGCGCAGAAAATATTTTTTTTTCTGTCCAAATATTTAGATCTGTGGATATAAATATTCGAAATATAAAATTAATCCAAACCCCGGCACATTTCGAGACATAGCTATCTGGAAATGCCCCTCCACCGTGGTCATCAAACAAAAAAAAAACTATGCCACTGGCGACAGATGGAGAGGCACATTGCCGCCATGTGGCGTGCCATTCCACACACCTCTGTTTTGTCCGAGGTGACAACCGGTTGAGCTTGACAGCCACATGGCGAAAAAGGTAAATAGTGTCATGGTGTGGTGTCGGTAGCGACTTGGCGCGGTCCTAGATGTGATGAAAAACTAGTAAGAGGTTTTACAGATTTTCAATTTTTTTATGCAATTAAATGTATTGTTGCTTACAGATTTTCAAGGTTTAAGCAAGGGTTTCAATTTAGACGACAACATTGGAAGCGAAATTACGTAAAGAATGCAAAACAAAGTGGAATCTATACAACTGACTTTCAGTTACTTCCTTTTATTACTCATCAATTAGAGCAATTGGGCGTGATTAGAGCAAGTAAGGAGTAAGGCCAATGACACCTACGAGGGAATATACTTACGTATGTATGTACGCATGAATAGTGAGTTGTGTCGTCAAATTTAAAACTATCACGTATATTTGGCAAAGGGTAATAAATTACGCGTAATTCGCTAATACGTGAAGGTGATTGGAATCCCGACAAGTGTGAACAGCGCAGTGGACGGAATAAAAAAAAACTACATACTTTATACAATACGTTTGTAAAATTTTGTTGCTATGATTAGACTACCATGGATTCGTTTATGTATGAAGCTTTTGTTGAAGCTCGAATTGCACAATCAAAGGGCGAAGTACCGGTAGGATGTGTTTTTGTTTATAAAGGAGAAATTATCGCCAGAGGAAGTGCCTGATTTGTATTACAGTCGCGATGAATATGTTGAAACGGCTTCGGGTAATAAATTAAGTCGGCAAACTGTCCTCTGTGGGTCTCAGAACATTGTCTTGAGTGGGAAAGTTATAGCTCAAAGCGGTGCTATAATTCGAGGCGATCAAAGAATCAAAAGAACTGAAACATGTTAGCGCCATAAAGAATAAATTTTTCGTGATGAGTTAAATAGAAATGTATAAATCTAAGTCGACATCTTAGACTATTGGACTTTTGTATGTAAAATTACCAACACCTTTATGTGCCCATTGATAGCGCTTGACGCGCATACGGTATTGTTTTAAAACTATTGTTTTATAGTAATGTAAACAGTCCTTGTATTATATCTAATAGATAAATTCTAAAAATGTTACCTTTCATTAACTTGAAACCATAGGCTTGTATAGAACAAAGTAATGGTCATGACATTATTTATTCTTTGTTGCGATCTAGTAGGAGATTGTCAAATGCTCAATACAATGCAAGAAACAAGCGTTGAGTTGATCTTATCCAGTGGAAATTAAAAAACTTAAAGAGCCAATAGAAATTAATGCAGCCTACCGTTCAGTCTTGCCGATAAAACTGAAGTTCTTAAAAATTATTTTTTTTCTAATCCAGTTGACTTGTACTTACAATTGTATGGAGTCCATTGACAGAAGATCTACATTTGATTATTTCTTGGGAAAAATCTTTAAATTAGAGCAGCATGTAATGGAAGTGGTAAAAATAAAAGAACTCGATAGCAAGTAGAACAAATGACTGATACGTTAATAAATAAAATTTTCGGGGAAATAAAAACTCGTTGTGAACGTCGGTTTTCTTTTTTTTTTCGTCGCGTGCATTTGGAGCTCCGCACTAAGATCCGCTCGGGTAATCTCGTCGTTCGTTCGCTTTCGGCCTACCGACCATAAATCATACTATGGGAATCTAGTCAAAACGGCACAATTCTTATAATTGTAAATTTTTTTCATATAGAAGCCAAGATTCGTGATATTCTGGAATGATTTATGTACATGTGGTTATGATGAGGGTAACAAATAGTAGTGAATGATTGATTTGTATTTTGACGAAAGTTCCCATTTTATGTTAGTAGGTTAAGAACAATAGTCCTTTAAAATGAAAACATAAGTTTGCTTAAAATTAATTGAAACAAACAAAAGGTCAATCGTGATTTCGTATGTACCTAAACCAAATTCACGGGAATTTGGTCGCGTCGCGTTTTTCGCGTTTAATTCGGGTGACCCTAATAATAATAAAATAAGTAGGGTATAAAAGTAATAAAGAAATGTGAACACATTTTTAGGGATAATAGTTTTTTATTAAAGCGTTTCTGTTTAATTTTTAATACACCCATAACCTTAACACACATACATGCATACACAATGTATTTAATTTTTCAAACAAAATTTTCTACTAGAAGGTTCTTTTTGTCTTTTGTTTTCGATCCATATTCTATTATTGCAAATAATCATTTAGTTTTTAAGAAAACGATTTAGTTTAAATGCTCATATGCTTCTTTTTAGTATTGTTCGAAGCATGAATTTCTTATCGGTTTGGTAAATGCAAATTTAGGTTTTCAACATATATCCTTGAATTCAAAGAATAAAATATAAGAAAAATTCCAAGAAATGAAAGAATCTAAGGCATTGAAAAATAACTATCTGGGGAAGGAAAAAACAAAAATCCTGTTAATTATTCGATCATTAGTTGTTCCGTTATTTTTAGTACAACATTTTTTTTTATAAGATAAAGTAAAATAAACCAGAAAAATTACTAAGCCAAAACTATATATTGCTATTACGCTATTATAAAACAAAAGGAAACTATGTCATACCAAAAAACAAAATTTAAACATTAAATATTCTCAAGTATGATTTCTGTAATGTACTCTAATATTATTTAAAATTATCTTGAATATCTATATGATCAGATTGTATCGAAATTAGAAATAATTAAAAATGGATTGCTAAAACTTTAACCACGACTTTCCTTTTCAGTGGCTCGTTCTTTTTCAGTGGGAACAGAGAGTGTAGGGTAGGTATGCCGTCGCGAGGATAGGGTTTCGACAAATCCGCTGAAGTCGGTTTCGCGTCGCGCGCGGTACGCGGTACCTTTGATTGTTTCGTCATTTCATTAGAGTAGTTTTCGTCGGTTTAATTTCGAGTAGCATATTTTTCGGTACCGCGTCGGTGATTCGGTAACGCGCCTATGGGATTTTGAAGCGTTTTTGATTTGAGATCGGTGGAGAGATCACATCCAGAATTAACGTAACGTAGGTTTCCCGTTCTGGATGAGTAATTGTTGACGCGTTTGGAAAACGGGCATGTTCAGGTGACTGAAATATTGTAATTGAGCGTAACCCATTCGGAGACCCGCGACCGAAATCCTCTCCGAACTAGCTGGCCGACAAGCAGTCACCGCGTGAATGGGTTACGGTGCACGGATTGGTTGACCTGTTGGTACCATCCGTTGGCACTACTCAGACTTAACGTCTAGAACCGATGAGAGGTCGGTTCCGCGTTCGATCTGAAAAGTGGAAAATCATTACAAGTATTGTGTTAGCATTGTATTAGTATAAGATAAAGTTTTGATTGAATTTTAGTAGAATTAGGTTGTAACATATTAGATGTAGGATAAAAGTTGACTGTTGTATTGGTTGGTTTTTTCTCCTTTTTCCAATTGAATCATAAAATATATCATTTTAATTAAATTGGATCTAATTTTGTTTTTTGATTAAATGTTGTTGATTAATAATGTATAAAATTTAGAGAGCCATTTGGGCCATTAGGTTTTAGTAGTAGTATAGTCCCAATTCGAACAACCGAATACACTGGTTTCATACAAAATACTCGTTTTAAATTTTCGATCCGAAAAAATCCTATATTCGTTTCCTGAGCGTTCTGAATCCCGCGGATCAGAAAAAACCAAATGAGAATTTCAGAATGCAGCTTCTGTATACATTTTACTCTAGCCGCCGCACACGTCCAGAAATTTAGTATGCAACAATCTAGTCATCTTAGTAGAGTATGGGGTAAATTTGGTAGTTTTAGTAGACAGAATGCGAAATTCAAATTCAACGTGACAGAAATATGCAAAATTGAAAAAAAACGTTGTTTGTGGGATATTCGCGACGAGAAATACAAAAATCGAGATTCAAAAGACCTTGCGTGGGAAAATGTATAGTTATCAAAGATTGGAAAACATACTTACGAAATAAAGTGAACAAATATAAGTATTCAATTATTTTGTTTGTTTGATATCCGCAGTCCAATTCTCTTTTTTCTTGAAAAGCCGTCGGGCCTTGCTTTGTTCTATCTTCAGTGCCACTGAAGATAACTCAAAGGAATCGAAACGCGTCTGCCCACACAACAAAGCAAGGACCGACAGCTTTTCAAAAAAAAAAAGGTTCATTTAACTATAAATCTAGTCCTTGCATTCATATCGAACTTGCGTAATGGGTCTTATTTCAGGTGCTGATTTGAAAAGTACGTGGACGAACGTAAGAGACTATTTTAGGAAAGATTTAAAAAACCAGAAAAAGTTTCAAATGGAAGTGCAGCAAATAAACAAAAAAGATTATGTATGCAGATTTGCTGTACTTTTTTGCACCTGTCTTCGGTAAGAGAAATACCGTAGGAAATTATTCGCCAGAGGAGCAGAGCTGTAGTGATTGTCTAACACCATTTATTGTTAATCGTTCCCCATTCTGTTAACGGGAAGATGGTTAATGTTATTGTTGTCTTGATAGTTCAGGCATTAACCTCATTATATTAAACATATTTTCTTTTTCTTCTGATAACAAACAATAAATTGAAATCAATATTCAATACAAATAACCTACCAGTCGCCTAAAAAAACCTCACGAATGTTGATACCTTGACCTTTATTCGTATAAATGTACAAGTTTTAATTACTCTAAAGAAAACATGCACTTTTTTGCCTTTCTTTTCCTCATCTTGAAATCAATTTGCTAAATATTTAAAACGGATAATTATCCTGCTTATATATTTCAAACAATGGAATAAATCTCTGTAACGTTTTCTGTTGTGGATGAAATTAATAAAGCCTTTTTGTTACATCATAATCGACTTTGACTTGTGTTAATAAAAACACTTCTCTAATTATTATTACTTGATCAAAATAACCTATCGATGTTGTATGTCAAAGGCATATTCGGCGAAGACCAACCCGCTACAAAAATTTGAAGTCGAAAGGTTCCAAACGGCCTCTGTGGCCAAAAATTTCACGGAGACCCTCGACAACCAGCTGGCTCCCATCTTATCAGACGCATCGTTAAAGACGAGCAACGAGCTCTGGATGGCAGTGAAAGGGGCTATTATGTTAGAACCGTGGCAGAACAGACGATCGGACGTCAAGCCCGACGCATATTTAACTATTTGACAAAACAAAGGTTCATACCAATTTGCAGCTTATTATCTTTCATTCCGAGGTTGACCCCTTTTTTTACCTAATATGACTGGGCTATACAACTTTTCAAAAACTTTGGTGAAAGTTGGAGCCGAATTGCGACCTCTAACGTGGTCAACAATCTCGTTATATACATACACACATATCAGATATATCCATATATATGCATATATATATATATATATATATATATATATATATATATATATATATATATATATCTATATATATACACATATGTATATATATATGCATATATATGGATATATCTGTATATGTGTGTATGTATATAACGAGATTGTTGACCACGTTAGAGGTCGCAATTCGGCTCCAACTTTCACCAAAGTTTTTGAAAAGTTGTATAGCCCAGTCATATTAGGTAAAAAAAGGGGTCAACCTCGGAATGAAAGATAATAAGCTGCAAATTGGTATGAACCTTTGTTTTGTCAAATAGTTAAATATGAATAATTATATATAAATAATCAAGTTACTTACTTTAATTAAATATAAATAATTAATAGTTAGTACATAAATAATAGGCATTGTTTAATAATTATAATTTCCAAGTAAATAATTGACTTTATAACGTACTGATAACCATAACTCACGCTTGACCTTGCATTAGGCCGTATATGACTGTACGATGTGCACTCTTCGCGCTCTACCTTCAAAACGGTTGGTCGTATGAAAAAAAAGTTTAAACAAAAGTTGTAGGGAATTTTATAGCCTACAACTTTTATAATAAATGCAAATCTCATTTAACCGATAGGAAGCCAGATATTCGCGAAAAACCGATTTTTGTGACCTTTGACCTTGAATATCTTGAGACGCGAACACGATAACGATTTAGACTTTTGAGACAACATTTAGAATGACAAAACAAAGGTTCATACCAATTTGCAGCTTATTATCTTTCATTCCGAGGTTGACCCCTTTTTTTACCTAATATGACTGGGCTAGTATGAAATTTTTGACGAACCGGAGGTCTGAACGATTGTAAGACTGCGGAGGCTGCAATGATCTGGCCACATGAATCGTATGGACGAACATACCTAAAAAGTTATTCGTTGGAAAAACTGAAGGCCGGAGACCAGTGTGGAAACCGAGGAAACGCTAGTCTGGCCGGTCGACGAAGACAGTTCATTGCAGCTCGGATTTCGAAATTGGGGGACGCGGGCAATGGACCGAGACAGCTGGAGGCGCTATTTGTAGGAAGCGAAGGCCCGAGGGGGCTGTAGTGCTAAGAAGAAGAAGAAGAATTTAAAACAAGTTGAAGTAGCAGGAGAGTGCTCCTGCCAGAAGGGTTTTTTGAACCAATTAGTAGTTCAAACAATATCTTCTAAATATCAAAACTTGACTAATATACAGATTCCATAAGTTCGAAGAATTTTATCCTGGTTATGTGTTTGAATCGGCGCGACAGCCCAAGCCGGACCTTGGCCTTCACGATGATTGGAGGGGATTAATCCTGAAGGCGAAGGCTCGGCTTGGGCTGTCGCGCCATAGATGATGATATATTTGAATTCGCCACCATCTTTTTCAAGTGTTTTGTCCTCGTTGCTTGAATATATATATTTGTAGTGTCTAGGTCCATTGCAAGCGCACATCTTCCTAGTATCACGTGTGAATGACATGACATTTGGTGAAATTCTTTTTCCAGAGATCACGCCGCTATATGGGAGACCCCCCTAAACACTATGAACATTTTTTTTTTGTAGTGAAACTTTCAAGAGATCACCACTTTACACCTACTCACAGAAATTTATGTTTCTACCCTATGTGATTTGCGCGAAAAATTTCTGTGACACACGGACAGACGGACAGACAGGTCGCGATTTTAGAAGAGTTTTGAAAATATATTTTACAAAATCCTAAAAAAATTAATGCATATTCTTTTTCTTCTAAAAAAAGCGAACGGAAAACTTAAAATTTATAATTCATGCGCTACGATGCAATCAAAATTATATATATGGATAGACCCAATAAATTCTTCCTAATGCTATAGTTTTACTCGGACGTAAATGGCACTGGCGTCATGCTCACTGTAGCCTAAGTGTTTTGCGTGTTTTCTTGTTCTTACCTATGTGCTGCATGCAGGAGTTGGGGCTAGTATCGATTTTACCGTTCGTTCACCACATATTGTTCGAGTTTCATTATCGCACGATGAACTTCAGCCTTTGGGAAGAATTGGATGATATTCTGCTGAGGAACCCATTCTGAGCAATTTGGAACCGATAAATTTGAGCTGTAGACACAGAAACGAAGCTATAAGTCTTCTTCAGAATTCTTTAAGCTTCTTTCGATTTCGTGAGCTTTATCTACTACTCTTCTCACGTTCACACAGACCAGCGTGATGGATATTTACTAATTTCTTAGTATTTGTCTCATTTAAGGGTACTGATAAATGTACAGCCCCTCAGGATTATTGGTTAGTTCAGTTTATTAGGCAGACAGAGTTAATACTTTAATTTGGGGATAATTGGTGGGGAAGGACCATGGAATCTTCCTATTCAAATGAAAAGGAAAAAAATCGGTTTAAGTATTTGGAACCATTAGCCACTGTAGTAATCAAGCAGTCACCTAAGCAAACTGCTCGAGAACCAGCATAATATGATCAGAATTTTAATTGCAGATTTGAAAATTTAATCAATCCAATTTATAGTTTATAAATAAAAAAAAAATATTTTTTTATTATAAATATAAATTTTAAGTTTTTTTCTCTATATTAAATTTTTCTTTATAATTATATTCTTTATGATATTTATCTTTTTTTTATTATTTAAAAATATTTCCATTATTAACTTCTATTAATTTAAAAATTCAAATCTGCAATTTAAAATTCTAACATGAGAACACTGCTACAATGCATCCTATACATGTATTGCATTGCCGAATGCAATCTAACTTGGCTGAGCTAGAGGCTCGTCTGATTTACCGTTGCAACATTGAGAAGTGGACGAAGGACTGAAAAGACAAAAGGAGAAGAAGGTCGTCGCGTTTGGTGAAGGGCACTAATTATTATGTAATTATTGAATGGTTGATTGTATTGAGTGGACGTCGAAAGCAGCTGATTTCTGTAAAAGACTGCAATTGAGATTAGTTAAAACGCTCGGTTGTGCGTGGACGCGAAAGTTGAAAAACGTACTTAGATGTGACTTTGATTGATGAATCGATCATAGGGAGTCGATGCGTGAATTGGCGGGCTGAGAAATGTGGTTGTGATGGTGTATGTCCTATAAAATAATCAATTAATATGAAATTACATATACATATGTAGTCAGTTTTTTTTTCTAATGTTATCAAAATTATAATAAAACAAATTTTTCTTTATACATTCGATATTTTATTAATTTCGTATAATAGCTATTTTCGACTACTATTTGCAGTCTTCTTCAGTACAATAATTTTTATTTAAGTACAAATAACTTTTAAAAAAGGCAATTGCATTTACGATTTAATTACGCCAAACAACACTGAATGGCAAACTACCTTCATCCGTATTCATTCTTCGTTTCTCAGGTACTTGATTATCTTTATTGCTTCCATCGCATCTGATTCCCTAGGACAATTACTGCTCTTAATTACACTTACATCGTTAATATCCATCATGTGTTGTTCTTCGATGCTGTGTTTAGCTACGGCCGACCTAATGTGGAATCCCGGGTTTTTGGCTGCGATTCGTGCCTCCCTAATATGTTCGTGGAACCTGACCGGGATCAATCTTTTCGTTTGTCCGATATAAATCAAAGGACAAATATTACATGCCACTTTGTAAATGCCACTCGTCTCTTCCATCGTTTTTAGATCCTTGCCCGATCCCAATATGTCTCGTACTGCGCATCTGCGACTAGAGGACACCATTTCTATTCCGTGTTGTTTGAACACTTTCTCGATGTCTTTTGCATATTTGGAATATGTCACTGAAACGCGCTTTGGAGCTTCTTTTGTTGGTTTCAATGTTGTTAAATTGTCCTTATTTTGTTTTCGGATCTTCTTCTTGATGATTGCTTCGATGCATTTTTCGTCGTATCCATTTATGCTGGCTGTATTTATAATATATGCCTTTTCTTTTTTGAATCGCTCTGCTGTTAATGGCACTGTCAGTAAGCGGTGAATCATTGAATGGTATGCTGCCATTTTTTGGGGGTAGCTATGGCTAGAGACGCTAGTAATTGTACGTTGGGTACTCGAGGTCTTCCGGTAGATGTCAATTTCAATTTCCCGAGCAATTAGCGACCAACTTTCACGACTCGTTATATGAAGGTTTGCATGAATGGACGAACGCGCGAACCAACCACCAGCGATTGAGGTCATTGCAGAAACATGTTGATTACAATGTTGGAATTTTTCAGACATTTTTTCATTAGATAACTCATTCATGGTACTTTAGTATTATCTTTTATCATTCAATTCAATTTCCTTGCATTGAATTTATAGAATTGTGTCTTGGTGGGCTAATGGATTGATCGACGTTTGATTTGCGAACTATTGTGGGCAGTTGAGTGCACCTTCGGTTGATGAATTAGCTTTCGATGCAAGAAACTTTGCTTGAATATTAATTTATTTTCTCTCGGGGCAGTAGATACAAATCACATGATATAACTATCAGATTAGGAGTTACATGGGGCCAGATTCCTGATTGTCGAGTAATATTTATTAAAAATTTTAAGTTGTAGTGGTAAATGAGTTGTAATCGAAAAGTAGCTTAACGTAATTGAGATTTCAGCAATGTATCACCCACATTCATCAGCGGGCAGTCGGCGAGGATGTTGGGTAAGTACCCTTTTGGTTTCTTTGCATAACCATTTTTTTAGGTCTTTGTAAAACAATTTTTTACAAAGACCTACTAATTTCGCGACCTGTTTATCCGTCTGTGCATGCGTCACAGCTAGTTTCTTCCGAAACTATGAAAGCAAGAATGCTCAAACTTTGTGAAAAGTTCAGAAGTGATGATCTCTCAAAAGTTAAGGTCTTGCCAACAATTTAAAAAATGTTTAAGGGGGGTCCCCCTTTATAACGAATTAGCCCTTAAAAATTTTAGAAACTTTTAGAATCTGAAATAAAAAAATCATTTTTGAATTAGGGGTCCAGGGAAAGCCTAAATATACCAAAATTTTGTAATGGGTCATTGTGCTGGGGAAAAGAACCCGCCCCACGACACCGCGATGCTAGCCTGCCAGCGCATTCACGCGTCCTCAGACAAGGCCAATCTCGGCGAATCCCACCATCCTCTTTTGCCGAGGCAGCAGACCATCGCTGCGGCCCTTTATGGACACTTTATCCACACCTAATTCACTACACCACTTTCCACACCACCCATCTATATCCATCGCCCATACCTTTGCGTGAAGACAACGCTTAAACGTGCGATTTTTACATCAGTAATCATTACAGCCGGTTGGGCTTAGAATCATTCAACATAAAACCCGTTGCTATCGACAAGACTCGAATCAGTCACCTTTAGCTTAAGGGGCTAGCGCTTTTACCACTACATCACTCGAACCACTAAAGAGATAGCAAGAAGATGCTGAATTAATCTACATTGTGATTCTCAGGAAAATTGCCGTTAAAAGGTTAAAAAATCGGTTGACTTCAAGTTAATTTCTGATTTGCGAGTTAAGTTGGTTTAAATGGGTTACCCAAGATATCCTAAAACATAAAATCCAAACCTCAAATCCACAAAAATGAAATTCATAAACAAAAATTCCATTGTTTTACAATCCATTAAAGTAAAATCCATAGTTACAAGATACATAAATACAAAATCCATAGTCACAAAATCGATAATCACAAAATCTGTTAATTGTCGCTGATTTTATCGTATGCGTGAAATATTTCGGAGCGCTCCGAAATATTTCACGCTCGGAAATTTTTTACACATATGCTAAAATCAGGGCCAATTAATGAATTTTATAACTATGCTCATGAGTTAGTTAGTAAAAAAACAATGCAATTCCTGAAATGTTTCGAAAGCGCCCTAGCACAAATTTTTTATATTAAAAGCATCATTTCTTAAATCGTCTAGTTTTGAAATCAAAAATTGTTTTCTCATTAACCGCTGAACTTTTTATTCGTTATTATATCCCGCTTAATCTTTTTCGAACGGATACCAGCCTAAACTCTGCTAAGAGTGGCTTCAATCTGCATAACTTCCTTAGATATCTCTTTGATAAGTGCGTACACATCATGGTTTTTTTTCAAATATTGCCTTGAAGCGAAGGCGTCAGGCTTCAACGATGTTGCTGATTCAGAGAGCTCAGAACCGACTGGCATGAATGTCACCTCTGCAGCACCATCATTAGAGCTGCTAACCAACTCGCCGAAATATTCGTCAATTTCGTCTAAAAATATTGAAATAACATTCAGTCGTGACATTCGTGCAATTAATGTTTTTACGGTTGAAAAGTTGCATCCCGTTCAGCCACCAAATGATGAACCTCTTTGAAAATTTCTGCATATGCATTCTTACTTTTATTGCTCAATAAGCAAAAAAGCAGCAATAGCACCTCGCCATTAACTAAACCAGGGATTGTGAATAGCTGACGCATTATGGCAGACACCAAACGAAAAGTACCATCCATTAACCAGCACTTAACACTAACAAGTGCTGCTATGGATCGTTTACCGTCCGAAATCAAATGATATCCCGTAACATACCGCATCTCCTTTAAAACTAATAGTTCACCATCTAAGCGCCTTAGATCTTCACGAATTAATATTTCCTCTAAGGTTTTTGGTTGCTGCTAAGGATTGGCTTTGCATTGAATACGCGATATCTTAGCAACATGTGTTCATTTCCCAGGATATATACACGGCAGCTAGGATTGCAATTAATCACGGGTTCGCAAATCAGTTGGCATGGCAAAGAATTAGTTAGCGACGCTAGAAAACAGTTTTTCTTATGCAATTTAAATGTCTGAACTTTGTATTTTGGATTTTGCTTCTATGGATTTTATTTTATGGATTATGTAAACTGTTATTTTGTGCGTGTGGATTATATGATTTTAGATTTTGCGATTTTTCTAAATTTTTGAATTATGCGTTGTAAGATTTTGTTTTTATGGATTCCATGGTGTTCCCGGTTTAAATATTATGTATAATGGCCACAGAAAGTAATGCTAGAAACAAAAATTTCCATAGTTGTCTTATAATGCTAGTATTTTCAATTAAATTTTCTTAAATAAATAAGCAGAAAGTTCCTAATTAACAAACCTTTTGTGCAACTTTGTCCCTTTTTTTTCACCAATATCGGCCTTGTGTGTTTAGATTCAAGTAAATCGAATTTCACTGCGGCTGTCCCAAGATGATGCATCAATTTCTTCAAATTATCTTCATCTTTCATCCGAATCCCATATTTATGCATTGCCATAAGCAGCATATCCTTTGCTCGCAAACTAAAATTAAATAAAAACAAAATAATGCTTTTTGGTTCTTGCAGCAGAAATGTTAATATGAAAGTCATTTGATGTACGGTTTATATTGAAATAAAGGCAATCGAAAATAAACAATCGAGCCTGATCATATTTTCTTTTAGACGTTCTTTACGTATCGAAACCATTTGTAACAACCGCCGACCCCGCGGAGCGATACCCCGAAGAGATCTGTCATCCCTATATTAATTTCCCAATCTGCTGATACGTTTGGATGACAATTCTCTGCGGCTGAACCGGCACTGACGTTGACAAGTGATGACTGAATTAACTTGCGTCTCTGCGACTGAATCACCACTGACATTGACTAGTGGTGAGTGAATTAACTTGCATCTCTGTCGCTGAACCACCATTTCCTTGGCGTCGGCCATGTGATAAGTCGATTAACACTATAACCTCCTAATTTCCGTGTATTTTAATGAGAAATACGCGTAGAATTTATTACAGAAGTTGATTGAAACCACTTAATTGATTCCGTTTAAGTGTGACGTGAAAATTTAAGCGCAGGGTTTGCAGTAGTTGTGGCCCTAACCTAAGCGTAAAAACCGAGTTTTGCCACGCGACCGTACAACAACACTTGTCACTTAGTGCCACCCGAAGAGGACGTAAGAGCAGGTTCAAAACAGACGGAAAAGGTGACCTAAAGAAGAAAAAAAGGGAAAAGAGGAAAACATATTGAGTTTTCTTTTATTTAGCTTAAGGTGTGATTCCTTGGATTCATGTTTTAGAACCTAAAGCTGCCAAACAACAGTGAAAATTCATTGAGGTGTGGCGGGTGCCGTGATTTGTGGGAGAACGGAAGGTGCGTTGCATTAGGTGAAGCATTTGGCGCAGATTTATAGCGTATCCTAGAAATCCGTTGATTCTCCGTGCTTCACATATTGTGATTATATTGAACGACCCGACGGAAATTTCCCCCTAGAATTGTTATCAAAGGGAGGATTGGCCGTAATTGTTAACAAAGTTGGTATATTTGCTTATTATTACAGAAGTATTTATAGCCGTAATACTGACACCGAACACTAAGTGTGTTTGATCAGTGTAGAATCGTTTATTTTGTTTTAGTTTCGATCGGGGGTATTCGTAGCCAACGGTCATAGTGTATAGAAGTACGGATATGTATTTAAACATATTCGCCTATTTGTTCCCGAGGATTTCTGAGTTTTACCATGAGCTCTACACGAAGAGACGACAAGACAAGTGACAACCTTGAACGCCTTTATGATGCATCGACTGAAACTACATATAAACGATTGCGATATTTTGGCAGGCGTGGTTTTTGAAGATTGAAAGCGCGCCGAATGAAATTATGAGTGTGTTCCGGAAAAGTTCGTTTTACTCGTTTAACCATTAGTTGCAGACACGAATATTTTCAAACACTGTACATTGGAGTAAAGCTGGTGATTGTAAACTTTGATATGAATGAACACGCATATTAGAGGCTGTGGTTTTCGCCAGGTATAAACATATGTAATAACATAATTAATTATATATGCTACATAAAAGCCCGTACAGAAATTTCCATAGTAAATTTCCAGATAATGCAAAATAGCGTATACAATCACCCCAATAACCTACAGACACCTACAATGCATTAAATAAAGTTAAAACATTATTGAAAATAAAACATTACGTAAAATTTTAACCACTCGACTGAGTGTACACGTCGTATTAAAGCTATTACAAAGCGCAAAAAAAGTAATTACACTTTTAATATAAAACAAAGTATTCTCGATGATGAAATGACTTTGTCAGAACACCTACTATATTATAAGACCTCTTTACCGCATACATTCTATAAAGAAAAAAAAATTATTAAAAAAAGTATTCAACAGGGGCAGTAGTTCTTAAACTAAGATTAAATGAGCATAGCATGAAGAGAGTCGTATCGTCCTACCCCTGTTGTTATGAAGGTTGCAGTCACCATAAATTTTCTGCAAGATTATTTCAGCAGGTTACAGTATTTATAATTTCTAAGAGAACCTTACCCGTATCAGCTTAAATTACTAAGGTAGTAGAGCAAAGAAAAGAATAAAAATGGCTTATACAATATCAGATAGCCATTCATTTAAAGTTATGATAAATAAGTATTGAGCCTTTAATAAGTTATAAACCGATAGATGTATTACTGTATAAGCAAGCAACACATTATTCACCCTATGTTAGTGTATAAGAGATAATAGGAAAGAAATCAATCTAGATTTTCACTTTGATAAATATTTGCAAAATTATGTATATAATACAATTTGAAGTGACAAGAACTGTAGATAAGATCTAGTCACCGCCTTGAATAAAAAAAACGAATAGTCATTGCATGTAATCACTTGGTTATTCGTAGTAAATTTGAGTTATATGATAAATTTATTCAACACTACTTGATTGATTAATCTGAAAAGATAAACACCATGATTAGATATTATACTCAAAAAAAGTTTATTCGTATTGTAACCAATGATAAAGTATCTATATTAACATATATTTAAGTTATCTGAAATTATCATCGGTTGCAAAATAATACCAGGATTGCTAATCAACCCTAAAGTCTTTCTTTTTCAGTATGTGCTCATTCTTATTCAGAAGGATGCGAAGGTGAAAGGTGAGTATGCCGCCGAGGGGGTAGAGTTTAGATAATCCGAGAATGGTCGGTTTCGTATTGCGATCGGCATGCGGTGCCATTGTTTGGTTTTTGCAATTTTTTGTTAGAGTAGATTGATTCGGTTTCAGTTCGAGTAGTTTATTTCGGGCACCGCGTCGGTGAATACTCGGGAGCGCGTGTTTTTGGTTAACGGGTTTGTGTGGTTCATTTCTTCGAATCGAAAGCAAATTGAACCGGAAGTAAAGTAGATTGAAGTCAAGTCGGTGGAAGTTGGTCGACGCGTTTTAAATCGGGCATTTGAACCGGTGGCTGATTTTTGTATTTCGGAGTTAGTCTGCTCGCGGAAGACCTGGGACTGAAATTCCTCTCCGAACTAGCTAGCCAGCCAGCAGCCAGCTCGGAGTAGACTAAATGGGTACGGTCCATTGGCGCGTTCCCAGACTTCACGTCTATAACCGATGAGAGGTCAGTTTAGATTTCTCTCGGGAAATCTCGAAACGAGACGGACGAGAATTTAAAATCATTACACATTTTAGGGTAAGTTTAAATTCTCAAGATGAAAGTTTTACCAATTTTGCCTGAATCAAATGAAATAAACATATGTATGGCCAAAAGGATCACTAAAAGCGCTAATGCCTTGATAAATGCTATAAAAAATGTTTGAAAAAAACCGACCTCATAAGTGCCAGAAAAAGGATGAAATAAATTTTATGGAAGCGGTGTCAAATAAATTTCCCCGTTTAAACATAAAAACTATCAACATGTTCGCCACCACTGATGAAACAAGGCAAAACTAATATGGAACCGCTTCCATAAAATTTATTTCGTCCTTTTAAGGGCACTTTGAATCGGTTTTCTTTTTTTCGAAGTTTTATTTATTTCTCTCTTTTAGTTGAAAATTTTTTCATAAAGATTCTATTAAAATTCAGTTTTTTGACAAGATTGGAACATGCTGCTTTTCATTATCTACGAAAATTATGCCATCACATCCCTACACTATAAAAAACTAGTGCGAACATTTCATATGAACCTGTTTTAAATTTAACTTCTTGAGTGCAATGCGCAATACACAACTGTTAATATCTGCATGGCCCATATGGTTTGAATATTGTTCGGATACATTTTAGTTTAAGATGTTGTCTTTCGTATGCAACCAAAATAATGAAAATCTAAATATATATCGATCAATTATGCCAAAAAATAAGTGCGAAAGTCGCTTCTTGGCGAAAACAGAACTCCGTTCAAAATGTATGCCCATCCATATGTCCTTTATCATCGTTTGATTTTCACATACTACAAATGCGACGCAATACCTTGGCCAAGGGGAAGGTGACGCCACACAAGCTTGTTAAGTCACGGTCGCCCGACTTGTTCTGTACAGGAGAGTGTAGTGATTTGATAAAGGACTTGCAGTTATGTTATATGAATTTTCATCTGTTAACAATTTGCCGTCTTTAACGTCCTGCAACTTGTTCATTCAAAATATCTAAATTATATTTAGTAAGAAATTGCTCAAATGATTTCATCTACCGGTGATAGACCACATATTGATGAAAAGATTTCAATAATGTTTTAAATAAGGGTATTCATCTTGTTCCTTGTAACCGTTGCCGATTCGAAACCCTGTCTGTAGGATAGCTGATGATAATGAAAGCATTATAATCACGTCTTCTCCACTAGTTGTCGACGTATATCCGAAAATGTTGTAACCTCTCGATTTATAATTCAAATATTGAAACATTTCACATACACTTGTTACCGCCCCATTTAGTTGCACAAATGATTTAAAAGAAATATTATATACATGTTTGGCCCACCATTATTCTAGTTTTAATGAATATTTCACGTGAATCACAAGCGACTTTGAATCTTTACTGTTCAATTGGAATTTCTATTCATTTCTTTGCATATTTATTAAGTGGTGGACTATCACGAAAAAAAAGTGGCAGCTAACATTCGAATTGGATGAAGACGGTGACTGTAGGGCATATAGAGCGCTACGAAGGACGAGGTGCGACCATGAAACACGATGAAATATCACACTCTTGATTAACAAAGAATAACAAATTTTAAGTATGAATACTAAATCGTGCAGATAATTATCATCTTTAACAAAAACTACTAATGATCAATTCACACAACACCATTCTCCCTAATTTTTTTTTTTGGACTTTGTATGCATATATACACCGGTAAACAAAACTAACTTCATTCATTATCAATGAATCCCCTTTGACGAGAAACTCTATCACAGCGAGTGACTATCGTCACTCGATATTTCATCGGAGCATGAATGGAAAACATTTGTTACGTTTTTCTTTTCTGCAGGGGAAGAGGTCTACATATATCAAAGCAAAATATTACTTGGGGAGTGCCGAACAGAATTAACTCAAAATGGCGAGCTCGGAATGGCCTCGAAAATTGTCTGTAAGCACTTATTTGCCGACCGTTTAATCGTTCTTGCCGTACAGTAAATTTCACTAAAACTCCACGACTCGAGGGGCAAATTATCCAGCTGTTTTATACGCTAATTTACCGACCGATGAACACATGTATTTACGAATACGAAACACTTAAATCATAATTGAAACTCAACCCGTTCGTTCGGATGCACATACTCATTCGTTCAATTCTTGGGGACAATTTCACGCCAATTCGCATTTCGTAAATGAAAATACCGTTGGGGATGCTCTATGAAGGGTAAAAGGGGCACGTGGTTGGTGCCAAGAACCGTAACAACTTGCAAATATTAACTTCTATTGCTCACGTGACTACTCTAAACCTCACTGCTTCTCGCGGAAAAACATCACTGACTTTGGCGCATCCGAACGCAAGCGGTTTCAAAATCCACATTTCACAATTTCTGCACCATCTTTTTCCCGCTTTACATGACGTCGGCACGGAATACAAAATGAGTATCAGGCAGAAAATGAATGAAGCACTCGCTTCCATCAAGGCGTCGACCAAAACAAGCGACAGCTGTTCTGTTTTTTCTTTGTTTATGTCCTCTGTCACTAGAATAGCGTTCCGCAACAAATTTTCTTCCATCTATTTCTATTGCTCCTTCTTTCAAGAAGTTAGTATTGCCAAGGTTGCTAATATCATCATTATAATTAGTATTTATTTTTATATATTTATATTTTGTATGTATATATATATATGTGTGTGTATATCTTTATATATATATATATATATATATATATATATATATATATATATATATATATATATTTTGTATATATATATATATATATATATATATATATATATACTCGTATATATATATATATATATATATATATATATATATATTCGTATATATATATATATATATATATATATATATATATATATATATATATATATATATATATATATATATCTATATATATATATATGTATATATCCCTCTCTCCCTTAATAATTGTGCACTTTTAGTAAATAAACTCTTTTAACTTAATTTAAAAGACAATGCATTTTCACTTTCCCGGAACAGTAAAATTATTGGCCGCGAACCATAACACGCGACAGTGGTGTCAAGAAGTGAGAAAAAAGTTTTGAAAGGGAAAAACTTTTAAACATTTTTAAAGTGCACAATAGTGAAATGTAACGTGGAAACTGGTGGGAAAAAAATAAAATAAAAGCCAAAATAATAAAAATACCACGAAACTAACATTAATGAATTTACCATGGCGGGTGAGCCCTCAGATGCGGAAAAAGGCGCAGAAGGTGGAGAAGCAGAAACTCCAAAATCAATGGAACCAGAAAATGCACTGGTGCAAATGTTGATGCTGATGCAGCAAGAGCAGCGACAACAGTCATCTAATTTAACTGCGAAGCGAGACCAGAAGCTCGACCAACAAGCATTCGAAATCAAGACAGACATCACACAGAAGCTAGAGGAGCAATCAGCGAAGCTACACCAACAAGCACTTGAAATCAAGACAGACATCACACAGAAGCTGGAGAAACAGTCGACCGAAATAAAAACGGAGCTCGGTAGACTGACGAACAAAATTAAATGCATTAAGGAAAAGGTTTACCAGGTTGAGGAGAAGGTCAGCCAGGTTGAGGAGAGAATCAACTATGAGATTAGCCAGGTCGAAGAAGGAATGAGCAATGAGATGGAAAAAGTGAAAGAGGAATTGGAAGCAGCGAAGGCAGTAGTAACCACCTCACCAGCCCCGCTTACAACCGCAGCGCAAAGCTCATCCATAAATGTGAAAGCACCAATATTCGACGGGCAAAGGGTCTGGAGCATTTACAACACCCAGTTTGAAGCCGCCGCTAGGGCAAATAACTTGGGCTTTGCAACGCTCCAGTCACTTTCGCACGCCTAATGGAATAAGTGCTACGAGCCCTAACCTGGAAGACCTGCTTGGTGTTCCTAGATGACATCATTGTTATCGGGAGAACGTTCGAAGAGCATGTGCGGAACTTAGAAGAGGTTTTGTCCCGATTGCGACTGGCGAATTTGAAATTTAGTCCCGACAAGTGTACCCTTTTCGCAGCTGAAGTAAAATACCTGGGACACGTTGTATCAGCAGCAGGGGTCAAAATAGACCCTGGGAAAATTGAAGCCGTGAAAAGCTGGCCAACACCAAACAACAAGCGCCAACTACGAAGTTTTCTGGGTCTGGCAACCTACTATCGAAGATTCGTCAAAGACTTTGCCAAAATAGCTAAGTATCTCCATCAGCTAACCGAGAAAAATCGTCCGTATGTCTGGAATGAACAACTCCAGGCAGCCTTTGAGACCTTGAAGTGGAAGCTGTGTGAATCATCCGTGCTGGTATATACAAAACCCGGAAAAATGTTTGTAGTTGACATCGATGCGAGCAATGGCGGGATTGAAGCTGTACTCTCCCAGCAGATCGATGACGAAGAAAGAGTCCTCTCTTATTACAGTCGAGTTCTTTCAAAAAGTGAGAGGAACTACTGCGTGACCAGGAAGGAGCTATTGGCTATAATAGAGGCCACCAAGCAGTTCTACAAGTACCTATATGGCCAGAAATTCATTCTTCGAACAGACCATGCATCGCTGAGATGGCAACTCAATTTCAAATACCCCGGAGGAGAAGTTGCGAGATGGATCGAAAGATTGCACTCTTATGACTACAAAATTATTCATCGGAATGGCTGACGCCCTATCTCGTCGTCCATGTCCAGCTAACTGCAAGCATTGCCGGCGAGGAACAGGACCCGCCCGTTGATCTGCGATTGATAACGGGCGAATTCGATGAAGGTTAGTCATCGGAGGAGATTCGAAATGCCCAGTTAGCCGATGAAGGAAGGAGACAACTGGGCGACCTGAGTGGAAAGACGTTTCGATGCATGGGGCCACCCTGAAAAGCTATTGGGCACAATGGAACTCCCTTCAGGTGGAGGGTGGCGTACTCAAGTGGAAATGGGAAACGGCGGATGGCAGCTCCTATAGGATGCAAACTATACTTCCCAAAGCCGAATCCACGATGTGGTTAAAGAAATGCACGAAGGATCCTCGGGAGGCCACCTTGGTGTTAACAAGACCTTAGCGAAATTGCGGGGAAGGTTCTACTGGCTCCACGCTCGAGAAGACGTAGAGGACTGGTGTCGTCGATGCACAATTTGCGCTTCCGTCAAAGGTCCAAAGCGACGACTGAGAGGACAAATGCAAACCTATAACGTGGGGGTGCCATTTGAAAGGATTGCCGTTGACATCGCAGGACCCTTTCCTGAATCTGAATGGGGAAATCGATACACGCTGGTTGTGGCCGATTATTTCAGCAAGTGGCCCGAGGTCTACCCCATTCCCAACCAGGAAGCAACTACTGTAGCCGAACAGCTAGTGTTAAATTGGGTCAGTAGGTACGGCGTACCTTGCGAGCTACATTCGGATCAAGGCCGAAACTTTGAGTCACTGGTTTTTGGCGAAATGTACGAGCTGCGTGGAATACGGAAAACGAGGACAACACCGCTGCATCCCCAATCCGATGGAATGGTCGAACGGTTCAACGGCACACTCAATAAACACCTCGCCAAGGTGGTTGACGAGAACAAAAGGGACTGGGACCGACACATCCCACTATTTTTGATGGCGTATAGAGCTGCCAAACATGCATCGATGGGCCAGACCCTAGCCAAAGTCATTTTTGGAAAGAGTATTCGTCCGCCGGCTGATATAAAGTTCGGGACACCCCCTGAGAAACCCCAAACGATCTCGGAGTACGCAAGTGAGCTAAGGCAACGGTTGAACCAGATACATCGGACAGTGCGAAAGCACCTCAAATCGGCTATTGACCGCATGAAGACCAGGTATGATCTCAAGGCAAATTCTACTGGCTTCCAGCAAGATGACTTGGTGTGGCTAGATAACGCACAGCGACGGAAGGGTAGGTCTCCAAAGTTGCAGCATAATTGGGAGGGACCATAACGAGTTACAAAGCGAATCAACGACGTCGCATACCGCATACAAGAACACCGTAAGTTGAGAGTCAAAATGAAAATCGTGCAACTGGACCGTCTTGCCCCATATTACATCCAGGAAGAATTGACTACAACTGGCGACACATCTTTTCGGGACGAAAAGAACTAAGGTGGGGCAGCGTTACATGTACAAATAATTCTGCGAGCTACTGTCGCAATTGTTTTCACAACCATTAAGAACATCATTATCTACAAACGAATGTACTAAAAAGCAAAGAACCCACCAAGCATGATCAATATCTGAAAGTGACGTCACTGCGCCATCCAGGATTGCTCGAATATTTCAGGTAGCTCTCGTCAGAATATTCGCCAATGTACGAGAAATGGATTGAATGGCTAGAGACTCTATATAAAGGTGAGCTGAATTAATGGGGTGATTATTACAACCGCGATAGTAAAACCGATGTAGTAGAACCGCGATAGTAAAACTGCAATAGAGTGGAGCGCGAAGTAAAGGCGATATTGATTGATAAGTGAAGTGAGTGAAGTGATTGTTAGTGAAGACAGTTGCAATAAAAATTTATAGACTAGTGACTTCGTGAAATAGTGAAATTAATAATTGTACACTTTTAGTAAATAAACTCTTTTAACTTAATTTAAAAGACATTGCGTGTTCACGTTCCCGGAACAGTAAAATTATTGGCCGCGAACCATAACACGCAACAATATATATATCGTTATCTTGTTGGTATATGAATCCACGACCAATCAAATTAATGCCAGATGGTATTGCATGGCGTTGGAGTATACTGTGATACTGCTCTTTTTTCATAATTCCTTCAATTTTCTTTAGTTGACCAACGCCAGCGTAGCTGAAACAGCCCCAAACCATCACTGAGCCACCGCCATGTTTCACAGTTGGCACAATGCAATCTGCTTTGAATCTGTCATTGACTTTTCTGCGAACATATTGACGCCTATGGCTACCGAAAAGTTCGAATTTAGATTCGTCTGACCATAAAACTGATTTCCACTGATCAATCGTCCAGTCAATATGTTCTTGAGCGAACTTCAGTCTTTTATGTTTATTTAGTGGCCGTAGAAGTGGCTTTCTAACAGCAATGCGTCCGATCATACCTTTTTCTTTAAGCCGGCCTTTGACTGTCGTGAGCGATATTGGTGAATCCAAGTCTTCATTGATTTCAGCACGAATTTCTGATGCAGATGATGATGCATATATTTTGTTGTCGATTCTTTGATTTGTTTTTCTTGGTCGACCAGATCGTTTTCTGTTGGTATTTTGTCCAGTTTCTCGATATCTTCTAATGGCCGTATGAACTGAACACAGAGATATTTTCAAAAGTTTGGCTATTTCTCGACAGTTTTTCCCTGTTTGTTGCAAAATTATGATTTGGGCTCGTATTTCGACGGATATTTCCTTTAGCTTGACCATTTTCAATCTGGAAAAATGTAATTCTGAGGCTATTTCAACGAAAAAGCGGGCAAAATTATGCATAAACACAACAACTATCAAATTAACAGACATACCGTTTTTTTATTACACTTCAATGGACCAGATACGACATAACCACCTTTTTTTGTTTATATGATTGACATATGACTTTAAAACCGCAGTCAAATCGATTTCTGTGCGAAAAAAATTGAAAACGCAATGCGGCAGTTTTCACACTTTTCACGATTTTCGGCCTTAGGCTGTTTTCTTATGAATTTTGACAAAAATTTCAGTAAAATGCATTTAGAAATTCTCTGAATGATGAAGCTACGTTGAAAGTACAAAACTACTGCGAATATGTGAATAAATTTTCAATAAATGATACGATTAACTGACAAAAACATCTTTTTTTATCTTGTTCTAATACTTTCCGACTGTACTGTACTTCTTATTTAGAACGAAAAAAAGTCGCAGGTGACCTTGATACAATGGAGTGGCCACCACAATCCCCCGATTTAAATCCCATCGAGCTACTGTGGGAAGAATTGGATCGACGTGTGAGAGATCTAAAGCCAACAAGCCTTCCTGACCTCCGGGATTGTTTGAACAAAGCGTGGAATAATATTCCACATCAAACACTTCAAAAACTCATGGAAAGAATGCCGAAATTGTGCGCTGCAGTCATCAAAGCAAAAGGTGGCCATTTTCAAGAAAATCGCTTAAAGTAACATACTCACTGTTTTCTTATAAATTTTGATGGAACTTTCAATAAAATTCATAAAAAATTGTCTTCGGATTGAAAACGCAATGCGGCAGTTTTCACACTTTTCACGATTTTCGGCCTTAGGCTGTTTTCTTATGAATTTTGACAAAAATTTCAGTAAAATGCATTTAGAAATTCTCTGAATGATGAAGCTACGTTGAATGTACAAAACTACTGCGAAGATGTGAATAATATTTTAATAAATGATACGATAAACCGACAAAAACAACTTTTTTCATCTTGTTCTAATACTTTCCGACTGTACTGTATATATATATATATATATATATATATATATATATATATATATATATATATATATATATATATATATATATATATATATATATATATATATATATAATATATATATATATATATATATATATATATATATATATATATATATATATATATATATATATATATATATATATATATATATATATATATATATATATATATATATATATATATATATATATATATATATATATATATATATATATATATATTATATATAATATATATATATATATATATATATATATATATATATATATATATATATATATATATATATATATATATATATATATATATATATATATATATATATATATATATATATATATATATATATATATATTATATATATATATATATATATATAATATATATATATATATATATATATATATATATATATATATATATATATATATATATATATATATATATATATATATATATATATATATATATATATATATATATATATATATATATATATATATATATATATATATATATATATATATATATATATATATATATATATATATATATATATATATATATATATATATATATATATATATATATATATATATATATTCTTCTTCTTAGCACTACAGCCCTTCTCGGACCTTCGCTTCCTGCAAATAGCGCCCCCAACTGCCTCGGTCCATTGACCGCGTGCTCCAATTTCGAAATCAGAGCAGCGATGAACTGGCTTCGTCGATCGAGTCAGGCCAGCGTTTCCTCGGTTTCCCCACTAGTCTCCGGCCTTCAGTTCTGCCAACGAATACCTCGTTGGGTATCCGTTGTTCGTCCATATGATTCATGTGGCCAGCCCATTGCAGCCTCCGCAGTCTTATAATCGTTATGACCTCCGGCTTGACAAAAATTTCATACAGCTCCTTGTTGTATCGAATTCGCCATTGGTCCCCGTCTAGCTTCGCTCTGATTATTCGCCTCCGGACCCGTCGCTCAAAGGCGTTCAATATATTTGCGGATGCTTGGGTTAGGGTCCATGTTTCACACTCATAGCATAACACAGGTCTTATCACGGATTTGTATACTTGGAGCTTTATTTTCCTGTATATGCAGCTGGTCTTCAAGATCGTCAATACTGAATAAAATATTTTATTTGCGAGCTGTATTCTTCGGCGTATTTGGTCTCTTTCATTACCCGTTTTCGTTATTTTGGCGCCTAAATACACAAATTTGCTGCCTTTTTCAATACAATATTCGCCAAGTGTGCTGTTTGGTGTGTTTGAGGTATTTTTCCTCGACTGCATCATGAGCCTTGTTTTACTTTCATTGATTTGTAGCCCTACCAATTTTGCTTCGCTGTCGAGTTTCAGGAAGAATTTTTTGGCGGTTGTTAATGACCGTGACAAAATGTTTATGTCGTCCGCATAGGATACTACTTGGCTCGATTTGAATAGTAATGTACCTCGCGTATTGACAGGAAGCTTTCTTATGACGTACTCCAGAGCCAAATTGAATAGCAATGGGGCCAGCCCATCTCCCTGCTTTAGTCCGATATTTGTGTCAAAGGCATCGGTGAGGTCGTCGACGTCATTGTCATTTTGGCAAGACGGACTAATTTGGCTGGGATGTCAAAGCAAAGCATTATTTGGTACAGTACGTTACGATCAATATTTTCGTATGCTTGCTTAAAGTCAAAGAAAATTTGGTGAACGTCCATGTTGAACTCCCAGCACTCTTCCAGTACCTGCTTGACTGAAAACAATTGATCTTTCGTCGATCTACCTGCTCTAAAACCACCTTGATACTCCCCAATAATACTGTTGGTGTATGATCCGATTTTATTTTCCAAGATCTTTGAAAATATTTTGTACGTCGTACAAAGTAATGATATGCCTCTATAATTTTCGCACTTGCAGCTTTTCACCTTTTGAGTTGATAGGGAATATAATTGATTGGCTCCACTCTTTCGGCATATATTCGTGTTGCCAAATGTGCTGGATGACTTTGTGAATAGCTTTATGAACACTACTGCCACCATATTTGATAAATTCCACTGGAATCTCATCGATGCCCGGCGCTTTATTATTCTTTTGGGCTTTGATGAAGGAACAAACTTCATCCAGAGTTGATGGGGCCAATGGAAGCTCTCCGCGGACATCTATAGGCTCCGATGTTGTGAAGCTGTGTGGAGGATTAAGGAGGTTCTTGAAATATGATGCCCATCTTTCCTTAATCTTTGTTTCATCAACGATGATATTGCCAATGTCATCACGACAGAGCGTGGTTTTGGGCTGATAACCGCGTTTCAGGCCTTTTACTACTTTGTATGCTTGTCTTGTGTTGTTGCTCGCTTGGTTTATATCTATACTCTCAATTGGTCGTCATAGTATTTTCGTTTCATAATTCTAATTATCTTATTCGCTACTCTTTTGAGATTTTCATAGTGTTCTCTCTTCGTCCTGGTTTTCCTACCAACGTATTCTTTGTAAGCCTGATGCTTTCTGTCTAACGCATTCTGGCCCTCATCATCGAACCAATCATTTCTCTTGCGCCGGGCTTGATGTCCGATCATCTGTTCCGCCACGGTCCTAATAGCCGCTTTCA
>OZ017739.1:173032637-173125137 GCA_963969285.1 Odontomyia ornata | reverse complement strand
ACGCAAGGTACAAAGGCCACACTGATTGCACGCTTGCGTGACGCGATCGAGTCGGAAGGCGTGAATCTGGATTCGGGTGAGTTCTCAGATGCGGAAAAAGGCGCAGAAGATGGAGAAGTAGAAACACCAAAATTAAAGGAGCCAGAAAATGCGCTAATGCAAATGTTAATGCTGATGTCATCGAGTCTGACTGCGAAGCTAGATGAACAATCAGCGAAGCTAAATGAACAGTCCTCCAGTTTAACTGCAAAGCTAAATGGACAGTCATCCAGTTTAACTGCGAAGCTAAATGAACAATCAGCGAAGCTGGACCAACAAGCGATCGAAATCAAGGCAGACATCAAGGAAGACATCACACAGAAGCTGGAGAAACAGTCAATCGAAATATAAGCGGAGCTCGGTCATCTGAACAAACAAATTAAAGGCGTCGAGGAAAAGGTTGACCAGGTCGAGGAAAAGGTTCACCAGGTCGAGGAAAAGGTCAGCCAGGTCGAAGAAAGAATGAACCACGAGATGGAAAAAGTGAAAAAAGAATTGGAAGCAGCGAAGGCAGTAGTAACCACTTCACCAGATAACCGCAGCGCAAAGCACATCCAGAAATGTGCAAGCACCAATATTCGATGGGCAAACGGTATGGAGTATTTACAAGACCCAGTTTGAAGCTGCCGCAAGGGCAAATCACTGGAATCAGCAGGAATTAGCAACTGCACTGATTCTTGCTCTAAGAGGCCCAGCTGCCGAGCTTTTGCAGACGATCCCCGTTGAATTGCACTCAAACCCAACAATGCTATAATGAATGCGCTCGACATGCGTTATGGAGACGATCATCTAAAGCAGATTTATCGGTCACAGCTAAGGCATCGGGTGCAGAAGACATTGAGCGACTAGCACTTTTGGCTTACCCAGCCTACGACCCAGAACATCGAGATGATGCAGCGACAGAAGCATTCATCAGCGCACTAAAGGACCCGGAATTGCAACAAGCCGTGCGTTTAGCTCAAAAGCAAACGGTTAAGGACGCATTGGCTTACAGTCTGAACTTTGAGGCAGCGAAAAATGTGACTCGTACCACTGCCCGGGTTCGTGAGGTAGTGACAGACGAGTGCAGGTGTGAACGCGTGGAAATTGAGCGAGACCCGCATGTAAATGGTGCGCCTAGATGCTGGAATTGCAGAGGGACGGGGCACCTGCAAAGAGACTGCAAGAAGCGAAGAAAACCGAGCTATTGTCCAGGGTGTGCAGCTAGGAGGAGATCCAGACCGAGTCAGGAGCCCAGAATGGAAGTCCTTCAAACAGAGGGGTCGGGAAACATGTGAGAGCCAACTTCGTGGGGCAGAGGTTGGCTAGGAGGATCGACGTCCCCAGCACCACCATCACCTTGTCAAGATTACATCGTGGAGAAGCGGACTTATGCCTTCCGGGTCAAGTTGACGGAGAACACTGCACCATAACAATCGACACTGGTGCAACCCGATCGATTATCCGACCAGATCTAGTTAGACAGCAACAACTTCACAAGGGCAGAATTTTCTCACTACGGACAGCTACGGGAGAAACTGCACCTGTTCATGGAGAGGTCAACCTCCAGATATAGTTGGGAGACCTTGTGTTCCGACATAATTTTCTGGTCACGAACATTATGGATGACTGCATTCTCGGAATGGATTTTCTGCGACCACATGGAATCACGTTGGATTTGGGCAAACGGGTTTTGAAATGGCAGAATGTCGAAGTACTGATGGAGGATCCCAGCGTCCAAGTTCCCAAGATGAATGTAGTAGTATGTACTGACACTGATGTACCGAATTCTTCCGAAAGCATTGTATGGGCCAAGCTTGATGGTGATTCGGGAGACCACCGATCTTATCTGATAGAGCCAACGAAGACGTCCTCATTGCGCAGTTTGATTGTAGGACGATGCCTTGTAAGATCTTTAAGGAACGGATATGTGCCGGTTAGAGTCCTTAACACCGCAGACTCAACCACGAGCATCAAAGCGGGAGAAGTCATCGGCAGCTGCCAGCCTGTTTCCACCATCACCTCTTTGGAAGCTACTCACGACCATCATTGGAAAAGGAGGCAAGACACAGACAAAGCCCGGGAATCCACGTCTGCAATATTGAAGCAGGTCAAATTCCCAGTGCAGCTATTCAAACGAGCCTCTTATCTGATAGAGCCAACGAAGACGTCCTCATTGCGCAGTTTGATTGTAGGACGATGCCTTGTAAGATCTTTAAGGAACGGATATGTGCCGGTTAGAGTCCTTAACACCGCAGACTCAACCACGAGCATCAAAGCGGGAGAAGTCATCGGCAGCTGCCAGCCTGTTTCCACCATCACCTCTTTGGAAGCTACTCACAACCATCATTGGAAAAGGAGGCAAGACACAGACAAAGCCCGGGAATCCACGTCTGCAATATTGAAGCAGGTCAAATTCCCAGTGCAGCTATTCAAACGAGCCTCCGATCTGGTCACCAAGTACAGTGACATCTTCTCAACAAGCCCGGATGACCAAGGCCGAACGAGTCTGGTAGCTCACGTCATAGATACACAGGGAGCCAAGCCGATTCAACAAGCACCGAGACGTTTCCCTATAGCCAAACAAGGAGAAGTGAGCGCGCTGATCTCGGACATGGAAAAACAAGGCGTTATTGAACCTTCTATCAGTCCATGGGCCGCGCCTGTAGTTCTAGTAAAGAAAAAGGATGGTAGCACTCGCTTTTGTGTCGACTATAGGCAGCTTAACGACGTCACTAAGAAAGATAGTTACCCACTCCCACGCATCGATGACATCATGGACACTTTAGCCGACGCAAAATGGTTTTCTACACTCGATCCCAAGAGTGGCTACTGGCAGGTAGAAATTGACAAGAAGGACCGAGAGAAGACCGCATTTTCAGTTGGGACCGGATTGTGGCAATTTGTGGTGATGCCGTTTGGGCTTTGCAATGCTCCAGCCACTTTCGAACGCTTGATGGAGTACGTGCTACGTGGTCGAACCTGGAAAACCTGCTTGGTGTACCTAGATGACATCATCGTCATCGGAAGAACGTTCGAAGAGCATGTGCGGAACTTAGAAGAGGTTTTCTCCCGACTGCGACTGGCAAATTTGAAACTTAGTCCCGACAAGTGTACTCTTTTCGCAGCTGAAGTAAAATACCTGGGACACGTCGTATCAGAGAAAATTGAAGCCGTGAAAAGCTGGCCAACACCAAACAACAAGCGCCAACTACGAAGTTTTCTGGGTCTGGCAATCTACTATCGAAGATTCGTCAAAGACTGCCAAAATAGCTAAGTGTCTCCATCAGTTAACCGAGAAAAATCGTCCGTATGTCTGGAATGAACAATGCCAGACAGCCTTTGAGACCCTGAAGGAAAAGCTGTGTGAATCACCCGTGCTGGCGTATCCGAAACCCGAAAAAATGTTTGTAGTTGACACCGATGCAAGCAACGGCGGTATTGGAGCTGTACTCTCCCAGCAGATCAATGACGAAGAAAGAGTCCTCTCTTATTACAGTCGAGTTCTCTCAAAAAGTGAGAGGAACTACTGCGTGACCAGGAAGGAGCTATTGGCTATAATAGAGGCCACCAAGCAGTTCCACAAGTATCTATATGGCCAGATATTTGTTCTTCGAACGGACCATGCATCACTGAGATGGTTGCTCAACTTCAAAAACCCGAGGGACAAGTTGCGAGATGGATCGAAAGATTGCAATCATACGACTACGAAATTGTTCATCGGAAGGGCGGAGTTCATGGAAATGCTGACGCCCTATCCCGCCGTCCATGTTCAGCTAACTGCAAGCATTGCCGACGGATTGAGGAAAAGGAACCGCTCGTTGATCTGCGATTGATAACGGCGGAATTTGATGAAGGTTGGTCATCGGAGGAGATTCGAAACGCCCAGTTAGCCGATGAAGACATCGGACCATTGCTCGTATCGAAGGAGACGACTGGGCGACCTGAGTGGAAAGACGTTTCAATGCATGGCGCAACCCTGAAAAGCTATTGGGCACAATGGAACTCCCTTCAGGTGGAGGGTGGCGTACTCAAGCGGAAATGGGAAACGGCGGATGGTAGCTCCTATAGGATGCAAACTATACTACCCAAAAGCCGAATACACGATGTGATTAAGGAAATGCATGAAGGATCCTCGGGAGGCCACCTTGGTGTTAACAAGACCTTAGCGAAATTGCGGGAAAGGTTCTACTGGCTCCACGCTCGAGAAGACGTAGAGGACTGGTGTCGCAGTTGCACAATTTGCGCTTTCGTCAAAGGCCCAAAGCGACGACTGAGAGGACAAATGCAAACCTATAACGTGGGGGTACCGTTTGAAAGGATTGCTGTTGACATCGTAGGACCCTTTCCTGAATCCGATTGGGGAAATCGATATACGCTGGTTGTAGCCGATTATTTCAGCAAGTGGCCCGAGGTCTACCCCATTCCTAACCAGGAAGCAACTACCGTAGCTGAACAGCTAGTGTTAAATTGGGTCAGTAGGTACGGCGTACCTTGTGAACTACATTCGGATCAAGGCCGAAACTTTGAGTCACTAGTTTTTGGCTAAATGTGTGAACAACTGGGACTACGAAAAACGAGGACAACACCGCTGCATCCCCAATCCGATGGAATGGTCGAACGGTTCAACGGCACGCTCAATAAACATCTGGCCAAGATGGTTGACGAGAACCAAAGGGACTGGGACCGACATATCCCACTATTTTTATGGCGTACAGAGCTGCCGAACACGCATCGACGGGCCAGACCCCAGCCAAAGTCATTTTTGGAAAGACTATTCGTCTGCCAGCCGATATAAAGTTCGGAACACCCCCTGAGAAACCCCAAACGATCTCGGAGTACGCAAATGATCTAAGGCAACGGTTGAACCAGATACATCGGACAGTGCGGAAACACCTCGAATCGGCTACTGACCGCATGAAGACCAGGTATGATCTCAAGGCAAACTCTACTGGCTTCCGGCAAGATGACTTGGCATGGCTATATAACCCGCAACGGCGAAAGGGTAGGTCTCCAAAGTTGCAACATAATTGGGAGGGACCATACCGAGTTACAAAGCGAATCAATGACGTCGTATATCGAATACATGAACATCGTAAGCCAAGAGCCAAAATGAAAATCGTGCACCTGGACCGTCTTGCCCCATATTACATCCAGGGAGAATAGACTACAACTGGCGACACATCTTTTCGGGGCGAAAAGAACTGAGGTGGGGGCAGTGTTACATGTACAAATAATTCTGCGAGCTACTGTCGCAATTGTTTTCACAACAATGAAGAACACGAATTTACTCGAAACCACGAGAACCCAACAAGCATGAACAACATCTGAAAGTGAGTCATTGCTCCATTCATTTGCAGTCGCTCGAATGTTCCCGCGAATTCGCCAATGTACGAGAACTGGGTTGAATGACTACAGACCCTATATAAAGGCGAGCAGAATGAATGGGGGGATCATCATTCATTCGACCGCGATAAGAACTGCGATAGTGTGTGGGAAGCGATATTATTCGAGTAGTAGAAAAGTGATTTTCGTAATAGTGAAGTGATTTAGAAGACAATTGCGATAAGAAATTTATGGACAAGTATTAGATTTTTCATAGTGAAAATTAAAATTAGTGAAAGTGTTAAATTGATCATTGTGCTATTTTGTAATTAAATAAACTCTTTTAACTTAAATTAAAAGACATTGCGTTTTCACTTTCCCGGAACATTAAAATTATTGGCCGCGAACCGAAAACACGCGACAATATATATATATATATATATATATATACATATATATATATATATATATATATATATATATATATATATATATATATATATATATATATATATATTATATATATATATATATATATATATATATATATATATACATATACATATATATATATATATATATATATATACATGTATATATAAATATATATATATATACATGTATATATATATATATATATATATATATGTATATTATGTATATATGTATATAAGAGTACATATATATATATCTATACATATATATATATATATATATATATATATATATATATATATATATATATATATATATATATATATATATATATATAGGGCGCTCGAACCAAAACGCACGATGTTAATTGTAAATAAAACAAAAAGTTTTCAGGAAATCATGTTAATATTTTTTATCATAATAGAAGGATCTATGACAATTATGTGTGGAACAAGATATCGCCCAAATGCTCGCCACGGCTATGGTGGCATACTTCTATCCGATGGTACATATTTTCAATGACTCTGAGACATAATTGAGGTTCAATGTCGTTAATGTCCCCGCAGGGGGAATGCCGGTGGACAAGAGCACTCTTGGAGGCTAGCATTCTTTGGGGAGTTCCGCCCGCATGTACCCGAGGAAATTCCCGCAGGGAGAATGCCGGTCGACAAGAGCACTCTTGGAGGCTAGTATTCTTTGGGGAGCGCCGCCCCCACGGACTCGAGGGTATGGGGGGCTCCGTGAGGTTCCCTCCTGGGATGACAGGTAACGACTCTGATTGGATCTGGACTACGCTTGGACAACGAACTAGAAATGACGCTTTGGGCTGGCGGATGTGATGGTTTGGTTTGTGTGCTCCAATTCAACTATCATACCGTCTCCGTCCCGGTAAAACCTTGGCAGGCCTCGGAGTACGTTTGAAGTTCGCACCATTGGGTTGGTGGTGTAGGTTCGGTTGAGACGGACTCCCGATTAGCGCTGGTCTGGCTCTGAGCACTTGTCCCCATAAGGGCTTGTGCCAACCCTCGCATGGCCTCCCTACTCTGCAAATAACCATGGGACCAAAAAGGCGACTACACACACGAACGGAGATAGCGGCTCCGAGGGGGGACCCAACAAAACTGAGGCAAACAAAATCAAAAGACCACAAATACCCAGAAAAAGAAACGAAAAATAATAACGACGACGCAACCAGCGGTTGCAGCCACGATGTTAACAGTACATCGCGAGCGGTACTGACAATGACAAAAACGAAGACTAACACAACGACAGTGAAGACGGACGAAAAACGGAGAATAGCAGACAGTCTGGTTCAGACTGAGATTCCTGCGGCGTTCGGGCGCAGCAAAAACATGATGCGAACGCCCGAGCGTCCTATTAAGGAGAAGCGGGAAACTCTGCAGGACACTTCAGGTGTTCGAGCGGTGGGAGATAACATAAAGAGCACGGAAAATTCGATTGTCACTGCTGCGATCGTTACCGAAGCGATCGATGAAAGGGTCCCAAATCCCGACATTGCAACGAAAAATCCAGAAGTCAACGAGGAGATTACGGCACTAAAAGCAAAGAGTGACCAGACACCGCGTGAATGCACCGCCAACGTCGAAAATGTGGCGGAAGTACTGCACTCGAAAACGGAACGCGATAACCTCTCCCAAGGATGGTTGCAAGGTACAATTGCGGCCCAGCGAAAGACTACTCCGAAAAGCGGGAGATGTTCTCAAAAGAAAACAAGCTGCATGCGACTCCCCAAAAATCAACTAGAGGAGCTCCTAGATCGCATAGGGCACTATCGGAGGAGCTGGTTAAGGGCCGAAGACGAAGAGAAGGCTAAAGAGGCGCTTGGGGAGAAATCTAAAGGCGACATGCAGATAGCTCCACCATTAAAAATCACTAAAAAAATGGCGTCTAGCCCAATCGAAGGAGATCGGGATAAAAGAAGGAAGGAAGAGGCACTTGACTGGCGAGGAGCACCAGATCAGGGGTTCCAGACAGTGCTTACAAAAGGAGCGAAGAAAGCCGCAAAGAAACTCCTTCAAAAAAAGCCAGAAAGTAAAGTTCGTACGGACGCCCAATTACAAAAAGCTCCTGATGCAAAACAGGAGAGGCAGAAGCCCCGATCAGACCCCGGCAGCAGGCACTGCTTGTAAAGCCCCAAGATGGCCGATCCTACGCGGAAGTACTGCGGGATATCAGGGGAAACGTAAGGCCCGAAGACATCAATACTACCATTAAAGTAGTACGACCAACGCGGTCGGGCCACATACTGGTCGAATTTGGAGCAGAGGCCGGCAATAAAGAAGCATTCTGTGACGCAGTAAAGAAAGTCCTCGGCAAAAGCGCAACTATAGCCCCGCTCGAGCCGATGGAAACGATCGAAATACGAGACATAGACTGCGTGAAAGATCTGACCGAGGTAGAAGAGGCCATCAAAAAGGAGTTCCCTAGCGTGGGAAGGATCAAAGCGAGACTGACAGCAGAAAACAACAGGGGACAACGCATGGCCATAGTTGACTTGACCGAAAAGGACGTCGAACAATTCCTGAACAAGGCCAAAGTACGAATTGGGTGGGTTGTCTGTAGGATACAGCGAAGAGCAACGCCTCTTCAATGTTTCAAATGCCTTGGTTATGGTCACACCACACAAATATGCAAATGACCCGATAGGAGTTCCCTATGTTACAAATGCGGTGAAATGGGACATAAAAGAAAAGAGTGTACGAAGGAGGCACACTGTATTCTTTGCAAGGATGCTGATCCAAACATGATTTTGGACACGTCTTGAGATCAGGAAAATGCCGGGTGTTCCAGGAAGCCCTAGCCAAGGCAAAATCAGAGCTCCGATGACCCGCATCCTGCAGCTAAACCTACACCGCAGTTCAACCGCCCAAAATCTGCTTGAGCAGTTTGCGAGGGACCTACAAGCCGACTTCTTGCTGCTGAGTGAGCAACACCATAATAAAAGTCCTGCATTATGGTATTCTGATGAAACTGGTACTGCCGCCATCTGGGTTCGGAACAGTGACTTTCAAGCGAAGAGTTGTGGATGGGGGGATGGTTTCGTGTGGGTTCGGTGCTCAGGGACCACCTTCTTTAGTGTGTACCTAACGCCTAATGAATCGATCTCATCTTTTCAAGCCAAGCTTAATGCTCTGGAGGGCGCTGTCTCGAACGCCGAGGGCAAAGTGCTCGCTGGGGGCGACTTCTATGCTATAGCAATCGAATGGGGCATGCCTCAGACGGATCCGCGGGGAAAACGAATCCTGGAAATGGCGGCCAGGACGGCCCTCGTCGTACTAAACTCCGGAAACACGCCGACTTTCCGCCGTATTGGCTGTGAGGGAACCATACCGGACGTGACATTCGCCTCGGAGTCCTTAGTACGGAGGATACACAACTGGAAAGTATTAGAGGACTACTCAGCCAGTGATCATCAGTGCATTCTGCTTGAGATAAGTAATGCTGCCTCCCGACGTCCGTGCTTTCGGCCTTCTACAACTGGATGGAACATCGGAAAAATGTACGTCGAGAGGTTCGTCATGGTTCTCACAGCAGGTGAGCCGCTGCAGGGAGAGTGGTGAACTCTACTATGAGCATCATCACGACTGCTTGCTGCGCTTCTATTCCCCGTCGAATACCCCGGCACGGCAAGCCCCTAGTGTACTGGTAGTCAACTGAAATCGCTGAAAAGCGAAGGAAGTGTCACAAGCTTCGAAGTGAGGCTCAACGGGGTCGGAACCGTGACGAGGCATGCAACCAGGTGGCAGCATATAAGTCGGCCAGGGAATGCCTTCGCAAACTGATCAACAGTAGCAAGGCTCGCTGCTGGCAAGACCTAGTGGACAATGTGAACAAGGATCCGTGGGGCCTTGGCTACAAGCTGGTCATGCGGAAACTTGGTGCTTTACGGAAGCCTTGTATACATGACGCGAAAAAGATGGACGCGATAGTGCGGGGACTCTTCCCCGCCCATCCCGTTCGTGTTGACACTGTCCATGGTGAAACAGCAGTAGAGTGCCCACTCTTCACACAGCTGGAACTGGAGGAGGCAGTCCTCTCATTGAAAGCGAGGAAGGCTCCAGGTCCAGATGGTGTTCCTTACCACTGTCCTGACTTGCTGCTCAGCACATTCAACGCTTGCCTACGGGACGGGGTTTTCCCGGTACGATGGAAGGTGGCGAGGCTCGTGCTGGTCAGCAAGGGGAAGGGATATCCCGAATCGCCGTCTGCATACCGCCCGTTATGCATGCTAGACACGGCTGGGAAAGTGCTAGAAAAACTCATCAAGGGAAGACCCACTGACGCGATTCGTGCTGCTGGGGACCTATCTCCTTGGCAGCACGGCTTTAGAGCAGGACGTTCTACCATTGATGCGATTGCAGAGGTGGTGAACGCGGTCCAAAAGGCAGAGGCATATAGTCGCACCAAGTGACGGATCGTCATGTTGGTGACACTCGATGTCAGGAATGCCTTCAACTCCGCTAGATGGGTGGATATTCTGGATACGCTGGAACCCCCTTTTCAAGTTCCAGAATATCTAATGCGGCTTTTGAGGAACTACCTAAAGGACCGAAGCCTGCTCTAGACACGACACAGGGCCAACGAAGGATGGAAATTACATCGGGTGTTGCCCAGGGATCTATACTTGGTCCGGACCTGTGGAACGTGTCTTACGACGGGCTACTGAGACTTGAGATGCAAGATGAGTCGCGCCTGGTCGGCTATGCGGATGATGTTGCGGCTCTGGTCGCCGGACGCACCGTTGAACAAGCACAACTTAGGCTAGGTATGCTAATGCGCCGAGTGAGGGACTGGATGACTGCTCGCGGGCTGAGTTTAGCACTGGAGAAAACCGAAGTGGTCATCTCGACAAAAAAGAGAATCCCTAGAGTAGGGATGATCAGTATTGGAGACATACAAATCGAATCGAAGCCAGCGGTGAAGTACCTGGGGCTACTGATCGACTCGAAGATGAGTTTCTCTGAGCAAATCAGGGCAACGGCTGAGAAGGCTGCTTCGGGAATATCGGCCCTGAGTCGACTTATGGCCAACGTAGGGGGACCCAGCCCATCAAGAAGACGCCTCTTGATGAGTGCTGTAGGGTCAGTGCTACTGTATGGAGCAGAGGTATGGGACGACGCTCTCAGCAAGGAGGTATACCGAAAACATTTGGCACAGGTACAGAGAAGAGGAGCACTGAGAATTGCATCTTCGTATCCAACAGTCTACGACTCGGCAGTGAGAGTGATTGCAGGCGTGATACCTGTCGCCCTCCTTGCTGGAGAGCACCGCGCTATTTACCTGCGCCGAAACGAGGATGCGAGGGAGATAGTTGTCCGCGAGGAGAGACAGCGCTCGCTCAACGATTGGCAGCAGTCTTGGGTGAATTGCACGAAGGGAAGGTGGACTGCGCGCCTCATCCCGGATGTGAAACCGTGGCTAAATCGAAGGCATGGTGAGACTGACTTCTATCTGACCCAGCTTTTGAGCGGGCACGGGCGTTTTTAGTCAATGCCTGTCACACATTTTTTGAGTGTACAAAATGGGTTAGGCTGCGAAGTGAACTCTACAGGGAGATGGGAGAGCTCACCTCGGATAATATAGTTGCGGTGATGCTCGAATCGGTTGACAAATGGAACCAGGTGGCACATTATGCTCGGGCAGTCCTAAAAGATAAAAGGGACTCACAGCAGCCGGGGGTGCTGGGGCTGGGGGATCGCTCTTCTGGCATTTCCTCTTCCCCTCTCCCCTCCCGCTAGGAAAGGGACTCCCCAGCTTGAAGGCGCCCCACGGCGTAACAAAACGAGACCTGGCCCGAAGTAATGTGTCAAACGGTTCCAGGCTGGGTTCTCAGGTTGACAGGGGAGGTATTTAGTGGGTAGTCCAGTCGCGCATGGGAATTCCACACTCTGTGCATAAATAGCATTCACCTCCCTGCCACAAAAAAAAATGTAGTTAATGTGCTGAATTATCTCATCCTTTAGCTCTTGTATTGTTCTTGACTTATTGACGTACACTTTTTATTTTAAATATCCCCAGAGAAAAAAGTCCAACGGTGATCGTGACAGCCAAGTAACATCGCCACGATGTGGGTAACACGGCCATTGAATTTCTCGCGACAACTCAGCACAGACAGTTTGGATATTGACTCGACACCACCAAAGCAGTTCTACATAAATGAACACCTTACGCTTAGGAACAAAATTTTATATAGTCGAGTGCGGCTGCATGCTGGAGATAGAGGCTTTAAATATGTGTGGGTGAAAAACGTTCAGATTTTTGCTCGCAAAACGGATACATCGAAGACATTACACATAACAGATGAAACGGATATTGAAAAAATTGTTTGACTGTCTGAAGAGTTTGCCTGTTTTTGTTTATGCTTAAATTTATGTAAAGTACTCTCTTTCTATCGTGCTCCTAGTCTTTTTATTGAAAATGATTACAACGATTCAACGCAAAACAATATTTAAAATTTATTTTACTTACTAGCCAACCCCTCTTTAACGCTTATTATTTTCTATTCGTCAAATCTCTTTGATCATTGTTTAATGTTATTGAAAATTAATCTACGGAAATTAGCTGCGTCTGGTATAAATTTTATTTGTCTCTTTGTTTATGATTAACCCAATGAATTCCTTAAATATATATTATCCAAATTGTCGAAGTATTAGAAATAAGCTTTCTGACCTGCGGTTAAATCTACTAATCAGTAATTATGATGTTCTCATTTTAACTGAAACTTGACTTAGGGCTGGTGTATGGGATGATGAAGTAGTTGATGATAGATATTATCTTTATAGGAAAGATCGATGTTCTTCCACATCTGCTAAAAGTGATGGTGGCGGGGTTTTAATTGCGATTAAAAAGAGTATCTGCTCTTTAAGGCAATATGATTGGGAGAGTCCATCTTTAGAAGATATCATACTGGTACTGCCCTTGGTAGGTCATGGTGTCATACTTGCAGCTTGCTGCATTCCCCCACTCTCAAGTCCGGGTACTTATGACACACATTTTAACAAATTATACAGCATAGCTTCTAACTTCGTAAATCATAAATTCATACTCATAGGGGACTATAATCTACCTAACATTGATTGGTGTCCTAATAGTAATCAAATCTTAGAAAGTAGCGCCACTATCATGCCACACTATATAAGAAATATAATATCGTACCTAGATCTTAAACAATATAACTTAATCCATAATGTTAATAACCAATTACTTGATTTAGTATTGGCCAACTCATATTGCAACGTTTCTGAGTGTTTTTCATCACTCGTCAACATTGATCCACTGCATCCGCCACTTATATGTGAGTTCAGCATATCGCAAAACCTACACAAGATAAGTAATAATAAAAATATAAGGAAATACAACTTCAAAAAAGAAAACTATTCACTCATAAATGAGGAGCTTGCAAATGTTGATTGGAGTCACAGCTTAAATGGGCTGAGCACACAGCAAGCTGTAGATTTCTTTTACACAAATTTGTACCGAATCTTAGATACCCATGTACCTCTACATAAATTTTACTTAAGAAACTAAACTTCAACGGCATTAAGGAAAATCTGTTACGATGGTTTTCCTCATATTTGAAATGTAGGCGTCAATCAGTTACGCTCAACGGTTACTCCTCTCCATCGGGTGTTATCACTTTCGGTGTTCCGCAGGGCTCCATTTTAGGATTTCTTTTCATTCTATATATATGCGATATAAATGCTTTCTTAATAGCTCAATATTGTTATATACGGATGACTTAAAAATATAAAAAATAAACAGTCGTAGGGATTGTGTGCTACTTCAGGATGATATTAACCGCTTCACATTATATTGTTCTTTAAATAGGCTAACGCTTGCAACCGATAAATGTAAAGTAATAACATTCTCAAGAAAGAGACCAAATCAAACATAATTATACTCTTTCTAATCAAATCCTGAATAGAGTGAGTAATATCAAAGATCTCGGGGTTATATTTGACTCTAAATTATTGTTTGACCAACATATTCAGATGATGACTAATAATGCTTATCAAATGCTAGGATTTTTTGTACCGGATCACGAAGAAATTTAAGTTGTGTTCTACGTATTTGACGCTTTATCAAGCATTAGTAAAGTCTCAACTCGAATACGCATCTCCGGTCTGGAATCCATATTATGAGACTTAAAAATAATATAGAGTCCATACAAAGAAAATTTTCTAAGATTCTCTTCTACCGACTAAAATTGAAACAACGCCCCGATATTGATCGTTTGTCATATCTTAAAATTTCGACGCTGGAAAATAGACGTTTGTTCCTTGATGCGATGAGCTTGAGAAATATTTGTCTATCTGATGTAGATTGTTCAGAGCTTCTAGCTCAAATAAAATTTCGAGTCCCACGTATCACGTCTAGATCGTCCCATGTATTTGCCTTGACTAAGTGTCGAACTAACGCAGGTCAAAGAGCTCCTTTGTACAGATTATGCAGCGATTTTAACCGTTATTTCAGTTTACAATAAAAGCAGGGAGGCTTTCAAAAATGAAGTTAAACTAATCATAATGTAACGGATATTGTATTGTGTTGAAATTTATTTTGGTTTTGTATATAGTAGAATTAAGTTTAGTATTTAGTAATATATTAATGAAAAAATACAAAAAATTAAAAAAAACATAAAAACAAAAAATTAAAAAAAAAAAATTAAAAAAGCTTCAAAGTATACGTACTACACTGTCATTAACATTCAATTTCTATATTTAATCTCTCAGTGAGAAAATGTTTTTAGGTTACTGTTTACTACTTTTTCCCTGAATATGTTCTTTTGAATTATTAACTGAAACTGTAACTGTTGTTTTCTCCAATAAATAAATAAATAAAGAGCCATTGTTTCGTTGGCTGTGTGGTAAGTGGCACTATCCTGTTGGAACCACATATCGTCCAGGTCCATAACCTCCATTTCTGGCCACAAGAACTCCGTTATCATCTCGCAATAGCGAACACCATTCACGGTAACTGCTTGGCCGTCCTCATTTTCGAAGAAGTACAGCCAGATGACGCCGCCAGCCCATAAACCGCTCCAGACAGCCACTCTTTGTGGATGCATTGGCTTTCAACAATCACTCGTGGATTCTCATTTGCCCAAATGCGACAATTCTGCTTTTTAACGAATCCACTGAGGTGAAAGTGTGCCTCGTCGCCGAAGATGATTTTCTTTGTAAAGTCACCATTCCCTTCTGTCTGTTCAACCAACTATTCGGCGTATTGCCGACGCTTGAAATGGTCAGTAGGCTTCAGCTCTTGAGTTAATTGCACCTTGTAAGCGTATAAATTCAAATCTTTATTCAAAATTCGCAACAGTGATGTTCGTGAGATGTTCAACTGTTGGCCACGACGACGAGTCGAGGTTGACGGATCTTCTGTCACACTATCGCGAACAACAGCAACGTTTTCCGCAGGGCGAACTGGGCAAGTATGCACAGGTGATTTCACATTTCCTACAGACCCGGTTTGCTGAAATTTGCGGACAATTCTCCCAATTCTGGACACATTTGGTCGATTATGCTGACCAAAAATATCACGAAGTGCTTAAAATGCATTTTGTTGAACGCCTATTTTCGTAAAAGGCTTCAACAACCTTACCGCGCTGCTCAATTATGTACCTTTCCATGGCTGAATTTGTCAAACATTGAAACAAAGAAATGCCAAATTAAGTTGGGCGAAAAACTTGACGTTAAGGTGTGACTCACAATTGACATCGTGCATTATGGTAAGACCACCCTTTATATTTATATATATATATATATATATATATATATATATATATATATATATATAAATATATATAAATACATATATATATATATATATATATATATATATATATATATATATATATATATATATATATATTTATATATATATATGTATATATATATATATATATATACATATATATATATATATATATATATATATATATACATATATATATATATATATATATATATATATATATATATATATATATATATATATATATACATCGGGTGCGTACGGTATTTGAGGACTCCTTCATACCAATTAGCACGGTACTTGGCAACGATAATGGCTGATGTCATGCACCTTGACGACAAATACGCATTAAAGAACAGCCGCGAGCTAGCAAATTCTACCACTTCTTTAAAATTGACTGAAAATTGTCGACTTTTATCATTAGACATCACTAACCTCTATACATCTATCCCTGTCGATGAAACACTGGCTATACTAAAAGAAAAACTTTCATTCAACAACAGCCGACGATTCACAGATCAAATACTCAATCTCATAAAGACCACAATCAAACAGAACTATTTTAAGTTCAATAACAACACATACATTGCCAAAGACGGTCTGGGTATGGGACATCCAATGTCATCAATAATGTCAGAAATATTCCTACAATCTTTGGAAGAAGTCTTTATACCCAAAGTTGTCAAAAGATTCAATGTAATATTTTACAGACGATATGTGGATTCATTGTTATTGACTCACAAGAAAATAAACAGGACGAACTACTTACCTATATGAATGAAATTCACCCGAATATAAAGTTCACTATGGAAAAAGAAACAAACGGACAACTCAACTATATGGACCTAACTGTGACACGTGAACAAACACGATTGGACTACAAAATATACAGAAAACCAACCACAACTGATCATACCATACATGAAACATCTAACCACCCCGCACAACATAAGCTAGCAGCGTACAGATCAATGGTGCAGAGGCTTCACTCCATCCCCATGACTCCTACTAACTACTCCAACGAACTAAACAACATTTACAGAATAGCTAATAATAACGGATACAAACAATGCGACATTGTCAAACTTGTCACACAGTACAAACAAAAACAAGAACGCCAACCGACTGAAACGCATAAAAGCAACCAACAGTGGGTATCGTTAACATACGTAGGCAAAGAGGCCCAGTCATATTAGGGCTTTCACCTCGGAATGAAAGATAATAAGCTGCAAATTGGTATGAACCTTTGTTTTGTCATTCTAAATGTTGTCTCAAAAGTCTAAATCGTTATCGTGTTCGCGTCTCAAGATATTCAAGGTCAAAGGTCACAAAAATCGGTTTTTCGCGAATATCTGGCTTCCTATCGGTTAAATGAGATTTGCATTTATTATAAAAGTTGTAGGCTATAAAATTCCCTACAACTTTTGTTTAAACTTTTTTTTCATACGACCAACCGTTTTGAAGGTAGAGCGCGAAGAGTGCACATCGTACAGTCATATACGGCCTAATGCAAGGTCAAGCGTGAGTTATGGTTATCAGTACGTTATAAAGTCAATTATTTACTTGGAAATTATAATTATTAAACAATGCCTATTATTTATGTACTAACTATTAATTATTTATATTTAATTAAAGTAGAACCTAAAGAATGGGGCTGGATGCTTGAAAATGAAATCCTGGAGCCCATACGAACGTTATTACCTCCAGCACCAGCCGAACTACTAAACGTAATATTTTGCAATTGCAAAAATGGTTGTGGTTCCCGCTGTGGATGCAGAAAATCAGGGCTACAATGTTCTTTAGCTTGCGGCCAGTGCAACGGACAAGCTTGCCTCAACGCTTCACTGTATCCAAGTAATCCCGATGAAGAAAATACATATGATCCCGATATTCTGGAAGGTTTGGAGATGAACATGACAGATAATGAGGATGATGACAATGAATTCTTCTTCTTGTCGCTCAAAAATGTTCGATTCATTGTCATCATCCTCATTATCTGTCATGTTCATCTCCAAACCTTCCAGAATATCGGGATCATATGTATTTTCTTCATCGGGATTACTTGGATACAGTGAAGCGTTGAGGCAAGCTTGTCCGTTGCACTGGCCGCAAGCTAAAGAACATTGTAGCCCTGATTTTCTGCATCCACAGCGGGAACCACAACCATTTTTGCAATTGCAAAATATTACGTTTAGTAGTTCGGCTGGTGCTGGAGGTAATAACGTTCGTATGGGCTCCAGGATTTCATTTTCAAGCATCCAGCCCCATTCTTTAGGTTCTACTTTAATTAAATATAAATAATTAATAGTTAGTACATAAATAATAGGCATTGTTTAATAATTATAATTTCCAAGTAAATAATTGACTTTATAACGTACTGATAACCATAACTCACGCTTGACCTTGCATTAGGCCGTATATGACTGTACGATGTGCACTCTTCGCGCTCTACCTTCAAAACGGTTGGTCGTATGAAAAAAAAGTTTAAACAAAAGTTGTAGGGAATTTTATAGCCTACAACTTTTATAATAAATGCAAATCTCATTTAACCGATAGGAAGCCAGATATTCGCGAAAAACCGATTTTTGTGACCTTTGACCTTGAATATCTTGAGACGCGAACACGATAACGATTTAGACTTTTGAGACAACATTTAGAATGACAAAACAAAGGTTCATACCAATTTGCAGCTTATTATCTTTCATTCCGAGGTTGACCCCTTTTTTTACCTAATATGACTGGGCTATTAGGAAATACAAATTGCAAACTGCATTCAAAACGAACAACAACATTGGAAACAAACTGAAACCAAAACGGAATGACACATCAATATACGAAAACAGCGGCATATACAAACTGACATGCAAGGACTGTGACATGGTATATATAGGAAGGACAGCACGAAAACTAACGACAAGATACAAAGAGCACTTACGATCTTTCTTATACAACAAGGCAGACTCCAATTACGCGACGCACCTACAAAACCACGCACATGAGCCTGACGCTATGACAAACTCTATGAAATTGCTACATCAATAAAGCAAAGGACCGAGACTTGACATCCTAGAAAGGCTTGAAATTTATAAACATAGAAAGACAGACGGTGATATTATCAACGAACAACTTGTTACCAATTCCGACGCAATTTTCTCAGTCCTAGACCACTCTCTTCGACGCAAACGGAAACGAGATGAAACAGAACTAATGGACAGCCAACAAGCAAAAAAACAAAAACATAATATCCCTCTACCTGGTATAATTTAGCACTTGAGTAATTTACTTTTTGACCTAATTACCCATCCACTAATTACCCATCCGCTAATTACCCATCCGCTAATTACCCATCCGCTAATTACCCATCCGCTAACTACCCATTCGCTAATTACCCATCCGCTTAACCCATCCTACGACTATATAAAGTCGGTTTTTTTGGCTATATATATACATATACATATTGCTCAATGAAAATTCACATAGAATTGCGAGCATCAACAAAATCGAATTTCCACGCGCGATTAACGTTCAACGTACTCTGGACTGCACTTGAGCCGACTTAATATGCAATTTGCACATTCCAAACATTTTTTATTTCCGCGCGCGATCAATGCCCCAATTACAAATAAATTAATTCGTGTAATATGCATACTCCGAAAATTTCATTTCCACGGAGATCATGAACTTTTTGCTGACCTCAACATCAAACATGTGACAAGCTGCAATGAACTCTAGGAATTCTCAACGACTCAGCACTAAGGCAATGACCGCGCTACGGACTTTGCGATACTAAAAATTGAATACTTGTAAAAAAACTATAAAAGACGTTAATAATAAAATTATGTGATCAGTTGTTCAACAGGTCTTTTTTGAGGAGCCAGACGAAACGCCGTCTGACTAAAGGGCAACTATTTTATATATTTGCTTTTTGAACATTTGGTGACCCCGACGTGATCAACGTCATATTTCAAATTTTAATCTACTTCCAGCTTCAGGATCAGGATGGAGGAATCACAGTTATCACTTCTGGCAACCAAGCAGAAGGAGTTGGGAGACGAATTCCAGCGAATAATCAGCAATTACAGAAAGGATTCGTCCAGCCCCAAGACTCCCGAATACCTGAGGGCTAAGCTAGCACAGTTGGGACTGTTGTGGACAAGGTTCAACGCAGCCCACCAGGAGTTGCAACCCCACGCAGGGACTTATCCGCAACACCCGTATTTTCAAGCGCAGTATTTCACCAAGGTAGTGCAGAGTACTCAAAAGTAGAGGAGAATATGCAACAGCTTCTGCGCACTCTGGAAGCACCATCAACGTCCGCACCAGATGCATCATCAAGATTGAAGGGACGTGCAGGGGCCGTAGGACTCCACTGCGTCCGACCTTCAGATCACTAAACAACTCATCAGCCGTTATGGTGTTGTCACGCAATCCATAACGCACCTTATCGAGGGAATCGACAGCATCGAAGTCGGCCAACCTAGACAATTTTATGAAGTTAAGTTGGTCACTCTCCAGCGGTTCTGGGACGAAGCCCAAAAACTGCACCAGGACATCTGTGAGAGCGACAACGTGACAGCACTTGGCTACACTTCAAGCAGCTACCTCAACACCGAAGATGCGATCCAAGCGGCGATAATCTTCCTCAACCAATGTCTGGTAAGAATTCCAGCCACAACTGCGCCCGCCACAGTTACGCCCGCCACACAGGCATCGGCCAGCTTGCCAAAAATCACACTACCGACGTTTGATGGCGACTATCTTAAGTGGAAACAGTTTCACGATCTGTTCAAACAGATGATTCACGACCAACCACTTGGGAAGACCCAGAAAATGTGGTACCTGAAAAACAATGTGACCAGTGAAGCTGAGCGCCTAATTCGTCACCTCCACCTTTCTGACGGTAACTATGCCATCGCATGGGAAACACTACAGGCACGGTACAATAACCAACGAATCTTGGTTTCGTCACTCATCGACAGGCTGATATCACAACCAACAGTTGTCAGTGAATCCGCTGCATCAATAAAGGGATTCCACGACACAACCAAAGAGTGCTTGTTAGGACTAGCAACCTTGGGCATTTCAACAGGAGGCTGGGACCCCATCATACTTCACCTTCTGCTCAAAAAACTTGACAGAACAACACATACGCTGTACGAGCAAACGCTTCAACGACCTCGTGAAGTACAAACCATCGACGCCTTTCTCACATTCATGGAAACTAGATTTCAGTCGCTGGAGGCTTTAGGTAAGGAGAGACATTCACATCCACGAGTGAAACAAACATCCCTTGTCTCATCTAACTCGGACGAAAGCTGCAAGGTATGCACTGGGAATCACAAGGTTTTTAAGTGCGACCAGTTACTTAAACTAAGCCCACACGATCGACTTACTAAAATCAAGGGCCTTCAGTTGTGTATTAACTGCCTCAAGGCAGGCCATGGTGTAAGTAACTGTCCATCAAGAAGCTGCTCTAAGTGTCAAGGCAGGCACAATACATTGCTCCACCATGAGAAGACAATTAACAAGACAAAGAGATCAGCCATGACAACCAGCAGCTCCCAATCGGTTACCCCTAGCGACACCACTTTAGCAGCCCTTACCAAGAAGACATCTGGTAGCAAGTACGTTTTATTGCGCACAGCATTAGTCAACATCACTAATTATGCTGGTGCAGCCGAAGTTTGTACAGCCGTTTTAGATTCCGGATCTCAGCTCAACTTCATTAGTGCTCGAATGCTAAAGAGGTTGAAAATATCCGGATCAAATTCCAACATCAATATCTGTGGAATAGGGAAAACAGAAACACATGTCTCGAAGAGAGTGAGCATCACCATTTCCTCAAGACACTCCGGATATTCAACCCGATTGGAGGCATACGTCATACCAACGATTGCTTCTACTCAACCGCCGTCATTCATCGATGTTTCTTCATGGCCAATTCCACCGAACATTCACCTTGCTGATTCAAGTTTCGACACTCCGAAACGAATCGACCTACTGTTGGGAGCAGAGTTTTACTGTGAGCTTCTTTCCATTGGACAGATAAGGTTAGGACGAAACCTACCAACCTTACAGAACACCGTGCTCGGATGGATTGTGCTTGGCCGTGTCGCAACAGGCGATACATCTGAATACTTCTGTGGAATCGGTATCAATAATCTTGAAGAACACATGGAAAGATTCTGGGCCATAGAAGAAGCACCGTTGGCAACGACCTCTAGTACTGAAGAGCCTGCGATCAATCTTCGACGAGACGGTGACGGACGCTTTGAAGTGAAACTTCCTCTGTGTCAGAACCCATCCGTGCTTGGGCAATCGAAAGACATAGCAATTAGACGCTTCCTTGCTCTCGAAAGGAAGTTCCAAAAACACCCAGATGTCAAAAGGGAGTACATGAATTTCATCAAGGAATACGCCGCTTTGGGTAACATGGAAGAAGTTAAGTCACCGATACCAGAGCTTAACTGTTTCTTGCCTCACCATTGTGTACTCAAGCCATCCAGCAGCACCACTAAGTTAAGAGTCGTATTCAACGCTTCAGCAAAGGCATCAAACGGTATCTCACTCAACGATATCATGTTGAAAGGCCCGGTAATACAAGATGACTTATTCTCAATCCTTCTACGTTACAGGAAACACAAATTTGCCTTCTCAGCGGATATTGAGAAAATGTACCGCCAAGTGAATGTAACAACGGAAGACAGCCATTTACAGCTCATCGTCTGGAGAGACAACCCTTCCGATGACCTAAAGTATTATCGTTTAAAGACAGTGACGTACGGAACCACTGCCGCACCATACTTAGCGACTCGATGCCTGATGGAATTGGCCAATACATCGAAGAAGTCACATCCACTAGCGTCCAGGGCTATCAAAGACTTCTATGTGGACGACCTAATGACTGGAAGCAACAGCCTCAAAGAAGCCATAAAGATTCAGCACGAGGTGAAAACGCTTTTGAAGTCAGCAGGGTTTAATCTGCGTAAATGGTGTGCGAATCACGAGCAACTCCTTGCATCAATGCCAAGCGAAGATAGAGAAATAGAGCTCTCGGTCGATGGAGACACAGAGGACACCGTGAAAACATTAGGGTTAACATGGAATCCCAAGCTAGACCATTTCCGGATAGCTACCATTTGGAACGAGCCAACTAAGGTGACAAAATGGACGGTTTTGAGTGACGTATCACGGTTGTTCGATTCATTGGGATTCGTGATCCAGCAATAAAATTGACCAAGATCTTTCTACAGGAGTTATGGTCACTAGAACTCGACTGGGATGAAGCCATACCAATGGAACTCCACACTCGATGGCTTCAATTTCGCAAGGAGCTTACAGACCTGGACAGAATTTGGATACCCAGATACTTGGAAACGAAAGATGCCACACTCAGTTTGCATGCCTTTTTCGATGCAAGTGAAAGGGCTTACGGTGCAGTAATATATCTACGTAGCGCAAACAGCCGGGGAGACATAAAGACGATATTTCCCTGTTCCAAATCTAGGGTTGCCCCAGTGAAAACCATCAGCTTACCAAGACCGGAACTGTCTGCTGCAACTCTCATGGCCCACTTAACGAATCGTGTTAAGAAAATTCTCAACATAGACATAAACACTACACATTACTGGACAGATTCACAGATCGCATTAGCCTGGATCCGATCCAGACCGTCATCCTTTCACACCTTTGTGGCCAACAGGGTCTTTTCAATACAAGGATTAACAAACATATCTGACTGGCGGCATGTGAGTTCTAAACTCAATCCTGCAGACTTGGTTTCTAGAGGAACACGGCCTAGCGTACTCATCAATTCTACGTTCTGGTACCATGGACCTGAATTCCTGCGAAAACCCGAGACTCATTGGCCATGTGAAGTTATCGGAGATCCGGGAGAGCTTCCAGAGCGAAAGACAATTCACACCGTTCTCACAACCAGCATTATCCAGGAGCATTTTATCGACAGAATCGATCATCGAAACTCCTTCACACATCTTAAGCGAATCGTAGCAACAGTTTAGCGGGCAACTCAACGCTTCAAGGCAAGGAAAGATTCATGGGAAGGAAGGTTCCTTACAGTAGCAGAATTAGAAAAAGCTCTCGCACTTATTATTAAATTCATGCAGGCCGGGGAATTTGGAACCGAGATAAAAAGATTACAACAAAAACCACCAATAGACTCGAAGAGCAAACTCCTCACACTCGTACCGTTCCTGGATGATGACTCCATTCTAAGAGTCGGAGGTAGATTACAAAACGCCAATATACCAGACATCGCAAAACATCCCGCAATTTTACCTGCTTCACATCCATTCACTAAACTGCTACTCACTGATCTTCATCGAAAGAACTTACACATGGCGACTCAAGCTCTGCGAGCAACAGCACGACAGCAGTTCTGGATCCCTCGAGACAAGCGTTTGGCATCTGCAGTGGTGCATGAATGCGTTCAATGTTCCAGACTAAACCCACAAAGCTTCAAACAAATCATGGGAGTCCTTCCTGATACACGCGTTCAACCAGCCCGTCCATTTGTCAACGTCGGCATCGATTTCTGTGGGCCGGTCTACACCCATTACAGGATTCGAGGCAAGAAACCAACGAAAACATACATCTGCGTGTTTTGCTGTCTCACAACAAAGGCTTGTCACATAGAAGTGGTTTCAGACCTATCCACCGACGGATTCATTGCTGCTCTGAAGCGGTTTATCGTTAGACGTGGCTGCTGCCAAAACGTGTACTGCGACAATGCTACCAACTTTGTTGGGGCTCGTAACCAATTAGAGGAGCTAGAAAATTTACTGCAAAATGAGCGTTCTCAAGAGAAGATTCACGCAGCCGCAACTCAGAAAGGGATCCAATTTCACTTTATACCGCCGCGCAGTCCACACTTCGGGGGTATTTGGGAGGCGGCAGTCAAATCGGCAAAGAAATTATTACAAATGACTATGTGGTGATTAAGGTAAGTTCAAATGTCCGTAAAGGACTGCAGCGATGGTCTGCTGCCTCGGCAGAAGAAGGTGTCAGTATCTGCCGAGAATGCCCTTGTCTGGGGACGCGTGAATGCGCTGGCAGGCTAGCATTGCGGTGTCGTGGGGCGGGTTCATTCCCCCAGCACAAGGACCCACTACAAAGAATTTCGCATTCACGAATTTCTGGGGTCGGACAAAAGCAAGGCGACCGAAGTCGCAAAAATTGTAGGATACTGCACCAGGGACAACTGACTTGTTCATGGAACAAGAGAAACAAGTCAAAAGAAGCGGAAGCAGGATAACCTCGTCCTTACCCGGAGAGGCTCATGGCCCACAAATGAGAGGGGCAACCGGGTGGTGATGGAGCCCCTGCGCACCCACCAGACCGGATTAAAATCCATAATTGTTGCAGTGGCCAGGTATTCCTCTTCTGCGCGGAAAACTCATACAACTTAACTTGCATAAGCCTTCCCATCACTATGACAGTATTCCTGTTAATATTTGTAACTCTCATGCAATCGTAGTACTTGATGAGCACTGAACTTTCGTATTTTGCTACGTTGGAATACATAATTTTCACGTACCCAATTTAATTGACCTGTTGAATAGTCTCGTGCTCGTTTCACCTGATCGTAATATTGATCACGTAACGATGAGATATGATGAGTACCGATATTTCGTATTTCTTTTAAATATTTCACTTGTGAATTATAACTGCCGTGAGTTCATTCAATTTGTTGAGCACAGTTTTCGCGAATACGATTAGCTTGTTGTGTATAATTTTCGCGTAAGTTTTCCAGCTGCTGACTTTTATAGTGCTCAATACTATCAAGCATTGCGTATATTTGTCGGCCTCGCGGTGTTGATTTTTCTCGTGAACAACATGAACAGCATGTGTTGCAGAATTTTTCGCATATTCCAAATCTCTGACATATTCGACGTATTCCCTGAACTATTAAAGTTATCGCTAGAAATGCTGCTGCGGCAATTATTCCACAAATAATGCTGCCAATTTTCACTCGCAAGAAAACAATAGGATCAATGTAAAGCTTTATATTAGCCGTCGCATTGCCCATTACATTAAACGCATAGCATGTATACAATCCACTATCATTGCGTTGAATATTATGAACTTGTAATGATCCACTCTCTAGAAGGGAAATGCCTGCCCTCAATTTTTCTGGAAGTAATCCACTTAAATTCAGTTCTTCTCGTGTTTCGTCGCTCAGCAAATCTTTTTCAATTCGCTCTCCGCATTTTTGTGGAGGAAGCAATTCAACTCTTTTGTCAGGATCTGCACTGTGACGCAAGATTTCATTGGTGGTGTGATCCAGAGAATATCCGGAGGCGGGTTTCCAGTGAAAACACACTCCAGAGTGGCAGTTGATTTCAAAAGATGCATACGACTATCTGAAGACTTGATTATGACAGGCTTAATGGATTGTAATTTTTTTGATGACGGTTATCAGATCGCCAGGATACCCGTGTTGGCATCTCAGTGTTGCAAGGCTTTTCTGGAAAATCATGTTGTCGGAAGTTACCACTGGTGACATTCTAATTTTGAGCGCACGCTGTTCAAGCCAGTCCGCTGTTCAATGCATGCGGCAATCACAAGCATAGTCATTGTCGTTCAAATTTACATAATCTAGCGCTTTGACCTTCTTCAGCTGTTCTGGTATGTATGTAAGCCTATTATTTGATATATCCAACCATTTCCATTGACTAAGATCGCCTATTTCTTTCGGCAAGTAACGACGACCATTTCCTGATAGATCAAACCTTTCAACCGCTGGCGTATTTTTCAGTGTGCATGTCGGCGTATTGAACGGAGTTCACAACAAATTGATGATTGACCGTCGAGAAACGTGATGTTTCATAAGATAATTTGTGCATATATTCATCTGTACGATATGGTTTCATTTGGAGATCATTAAAAAATCCTTTTTTCTCGGGGCGAACGAATGCCGCCACAACCGTACCTGCTCGATTACTACAGGGCAGCTAATTTTCTCGCGATCCCAAGGAGACGCGGATTGCGAAAAAGGAGCTGAAGGATCTTTCATTATAGCATGGGTTGTCTTCGGCGTCGGAACATGGAGTGACGAACAATAAAAGAAAACACAATTGACAGACGGACAGACTGATACGTATGTTTGTGTTTTTCCGTAAGTATACAAACCTTGCGCGTTTTTGAAACTGTATGCGGACGGACAGAACAGACGTGGCTATTTATCTATCGGCGCAGGTCTTTTTCGTGGTATATCCCAACTTCTTTTCCCGATGGGTCCGTTATCAGATAACGGTTAGGTCCCATTACCTTCTGTAATGATTTTTAAACCTTTTAGGTTCGAAACGCGGAACCGACCTCTCATCGGTTCTAGACGTTAAGTCTGAGTAGTGCCAACGGATGGTACCAACAGGTCAACCAATCCGAGCACCGTAACCCATTCACGCGGTGGCTGCTTGTCGGCCAGCTAGTTCGGAGAGGATTTCGGTCGCGGGTCTCCGAATGGGTTACGCTCAATTACAATATTTCAGCCACCTGAACATGCCCGTTTTCCAAAACGCGTTATCAAAACAAACCATACGGAGAGGAAACCTACTTTACGTTACTCCGTATTTCTTCTTATAACCAGTCAAGAATTCAAGATCTAATTTTTCTTTCGCGTTCCCGAAGTTTCGACGCGGTACCGAAAAGTATACTACTCTAACTCAACTCGACGAAGACTACTCTAAATAAAATAACGAAACAATCAAAGGTACCGCGTACCGCGCGCGACGCGAAACCGACCTCAGCGGATTTGGCGAAACCCTACCCTCGCGACGACATACCTACCCTGCACTCTCTCCTCCCACTGAAAAAGAAGAACCGCTGAAAAGGAAAGTCGTGGTTCTGTTTAGCAATTCATGTTGTTATTCATCAAAATGTAGGTATATATATATGCATAAACAAACTTAAAAACAATAATTTCAATAGTTTCTTTGCGATTCACTATAAATCGGATTTGTTTAAAGAAAAAACAGGTCAAAGCTACGTTAGACTCTTGCAAAGTAATTAGAATAATAATACTAATAATAATAATTAAGATAATTAGATAATTGAACAAATAACAAATAATTCTTAATAAATTTTTAATATTTTTAACTTAACATCTAAAGAATGACTTCATAGTATTTGACAATATATTTATCATATTTATACGGCAGGAAGGAAATCAGAAATGACTTGTTTAAGTTAATGTATAGGTTGAAAGGCATTTGTAGGCGCAGTACAGTCTATAAAAAAATGGACGCATATGGTAAGGAATTGATTAAGAAATGAAGACAACCATCGCTCTTTCTATATTGTTTAAACTCCCTGGATTTTGTAATTATGTCGAATATTCGTGCTCATTTAAGCAAGGAGAGTTATACATTTAATATATTAAACGAACCACGAGCTTCTAGCATCGCAATATTAAAAAAATTACAACCGGCCGGTCATGTCGAGCGTATGCTGGAAGCTATGATACCTAGGAAAGTGATGAAGGGACGCATGAAATTCACCGGGCACAAGAAAGGCCACGCAAATGATAGGAGGTCTCAGTTGACGCTGATAGAAAAATATGGCTAAGAAATTAAACTGGCGGACGGGATCAATGGATCAAGAAGACTATCCCAGATTTAGACTTTAGCGCCACCGAAGATGTAGCAGGACTCTTAACGGAAAACAAGGACTAAAAAAAAAGATTTCGGTTTCCAGAGAAGTACAAAGCTACTTTTTAATGCAACAGGGAACTGAACAAGGGCTCAAAAGCTGGATCAGAAGAAACATGATCATTTGAGAGCATACATCGGTGACTTGAACGCAACTTTAATCCACTGGATCACAAATAACAAAGTATTGGACTCCAAAGCATAAAATCGCGCAACTTGTAACGCAATGGTCAAATTGCTTCTCACCAATGAAAGCGTTGAAGACTAGAGCCAAAGAAAAACATATAAAGAGGAACCGAGGAAATAACGGAGCCGCTCAATAGAAGCTGGTAGCAGATCCTTGCTAGTCTGAAAGGTAGGTGGTGACAACTCCTTGAGTTAACGAGTTAACGTTTACTATAGATAATCATATAATAGACTCCTATACTAATCTAAATTGAATCTTTACATCGAGTTTCGTAATTTTGCTTCTAATTTATTGCTTGATTTTTCAATCAGAGCCCCTCACAGCTCATTACTCGGACAGAAAAACCAATATACAAAATTTGAGCTTTGACTTGCGAACCCATGCACCAGACGAGTCCTCCACTAACTTTTTTGACTGTATAAAGATGATGAAACACCTAAATCAAATGGTGGAGGCATTATTGAAACCCAATTTAAAAGTGATTGTCAAAGATGTCCAACAACAATGTTCGGAAAGGCTAGTCTGAGTGCCCAAAAATATTATATCCGGTATATCTTACTGTAAACTATCCTCACAAATGGCAAGTCGTCAGACCTTCATGAATATCGAGTGGCATTTATCGTGGACAAGAAGTTCAAGCAAATTGTTACCGACCTCAAGATAGTCAATTAGCAATAATGTTCGCAAAGACTACTCTAAATGACCTAAACATATTATATCCAAGGTATCTTATTGTAAACGATCTTCAAAAGTGGAAAGTCTTCAGGTATTTATGAATATCGAGTGGCATTTATCGTGGACAAGAAATTTAAAAAAAAATGTTCACCACCTTCCTTTTTTGCAACATTAAATTTTTGACATGTCCTGTAATTTATATCAACTTTACGTTAATACTCTATAGATAATAGACGTTAGAATTATTAATATAAATATGAAAGTACTTGGAAATCGTATTATTTCATAATAATTGCAGTGTAATGCTTTTTAACTAAAGCAACTTTTTACTTGTCCTACATTAAATTTATTTCCGTGCAATTATTTCTACCTTCACGTCTTATCGAAAACTACCTGCTAGATTCTCGCTAGGCCGTTTCTATTACAACTAACATATTACAACTAACATAAAAAAATTTCGCCAATTTGTGCATAATGATTTCCTATTTCCTACTCGCCGATTTCTCTTCCATTCGTTGAGTGTAACTCCTTTCGATATAAAATAAATTTGGATAACTAGCTCTGCTGTTGCCAAAATTGCTATTATCAGGGAGTGGACCGATAAGATGAATGATAACCCCATTTCATATTGATCGAACACCTCGATGCAATCGTCTGGTAGCAGGATATGCACTCCGAAAATGTGGAATAGCAAAAATGGATGGCACACCGAGGTCAAGGTCAAATTGGCAGCCAACAACCGAGCAAGAATAGCAAAAATTAAGCAAAAGAAATAGTACCTGTGATTTGCTTTTGAAATACAGCAATCCAATATAAAACTGTGATGATCAAAGCGTAATGTGGTCGCTTGGCATACTACACAGTTGTTACTCGGCCGATTGCCAACATAATAACTTTCGTCGGAGTCTTCGCCTTTTTCAATCAAGACTGCTGATGATTCTCCGTCATTATCTGGATCACCCTTTCCGTTTTCTGATTGCAACAAGCAATTTTCCCGACACTTACGTTTCACTTTATAAATACAGAAGGAAGTTAAGACCACGAACAAGAACAGCACAGCATTCTCCTCCGGTAAGATTTCCAGCAATCCTCCACTTGATACGTCATCGGCTTGGAAGTGGATACAGGGGGTAACTTTCCCGTTGAAGGATCTTAGATTCGTCAGCCACGACTTTGTGTTTAGTGCTTTGGCAACTTTCGAACGTGTTGGCTATCTATAAGTGGGAAACGATTGTAATTGAAGGAATGTGCTCAAAAGATATGTCCTGTCTTAATAATATTCACCTTGACTAGCTTGAACCGCGCTTCCATAGAAGTTTCAACTTTAGTTAAGTGTCTGTTCCTGAGACTATTAATATTTAATAAAATGAGATCCACGCCTTCTTCAAATTAACCGAGGGAGCAGAGTAATACTAGCAATTCTTTTATTTCCCGCCGTTTCTATTCCTCGTTGCGTCGGACTGTCAATCCGACAACCGCCGACAAAACAGATGTGTGGAATGGAACGCCACATGGCGGCAATGTGCATTTCCCGATGGGTCGCCAGTGGCATAGTGTTTCGATGGCCACGGTGGAGGGGGGCATTCCCCGATGGATGTCTCGAAATGTGTCGGGGTTTTGATTAATATTATGTTTCAAATATTTAAATCCGCAGATCTAAATATTTGGAGAGAAAGAAGAAAAAAAAAAATATTTTCTGCGCAACGATATCCGCACGAAAGATGAAGTCCGCTTGCATTTCGAGGTCATACCCATCTGGCCGGGTGCACGGGTTCGGGATCGGAATCACTTCGATTCCCGGGCGTAGGCGTCACATTACACTTCTTTATGCGGCTTTTCAAGAAGCGCCGGTCCAGCTTGGCATTGTAATGCCCAGCAGCGTCACTTTGGCGAAAATTGCGCCGGAAAACTTCATCTCCTTCTTTAAAATTTGCAGATCGTGACCTGAGATTGTACTGCGCCTCATTTGCACGTCCCGCGGCCTTTATCTTCCGTCCGATTTGTTGGCGGAGGTCTCCTAAACGCTCGTGGGGCTCCAGCGCAACGACGGGGTCTCCCAAACACTTTAATTGCCGTAACAGCCGGTATGATTTACCATTGCAAATCATGTGCTCTCCGAAGGCGGCAAAGTAAGGGGCGACACCGGTGACGGAATGATACGATGACCGCAGGGCGCATGTGAAGGCGGACAATCTGCGGTCCCAATCTTTTTGAGATGGGTGGACGTAGGAACGGATCGCGGCCAACAGGGTGCGATTCAACCGTTCGGAGGCGTTAGACTGAGGAGAGTATATGGGCGTCAGTTGGTGTTCAACGCAATACTGTTCGAGTAGGCCCTTAAACTGCCGAGACCGGAACTGTACTCCGTTGTCCGAGTACACACTCTCTGGAACCCCGAACACGTGGAATGTATAAAGATGATGAAACACCTAAATCAAATGGTGGAGGCATTATTGAAACCCAATTTAAAAGTGATTGTCAAAGATGTCCAACAACAATGTTCGGAAAGGCTAGTCTGAGTGCCCAAAAATATTATATCCGGTATATCTTACTGTAAACTATCCTCACAAATGGCAAGTCGTCAGACCTTCATGAATATCGAGTGGCATTTATCGTGGACAAGAAGTTCAAGCAAATTGTTACCGACCTCAAGATAGTCAATTAGCAATAATGTTCGCAAAGACTACTCTAAATGACCTAAACATATTATATCCAAGGTATCTTATTGTAAACGATCTTCAAAAGTGGAAAGTCTTCAGGTATTTATGAATATCGAGTGGCATTTATCGTGGACAAGAAATTTAAAAAAAAAATGTTCACCACCTTCCTTTTTTGCAACATTAAATTTTTGACATGTCCTGTAATTTATATCAACTTTACGTTAATACTCTATAGATAATAGACGTTAGAATTATTAATATAAATATGAAAGTACTTGGAAATCGTATTATTTCATAATAATTGCAGTGTAATGCTTTTTAACTAGAGCAACTTTTTACTTGTCCTACATTAAATTTATTTCCGTGCAATTATTTCTACCTTCACGTCTTATCGAAAACTACCTGCTAGATTCTCGCTAGGCCGTTTCTATTACAACTAACATATTACAACTAACATAAAAAAAATTCGCCAATTTGTGCATAATGATTTCCTATTTCCTACTCGCCGATTTCTCTTCCATTCGTTGAGTGTAACTCCTTTCGATATAAAATAAATTTGGATAACTAGCTCTGCTGTTGCCAAAATTGCTATTATCAGGGAGTAGACCGATAAGATGAATGATAACCCCATTTCATATTGATCGAACACCTCGATGCAATCGTCTGGTAGCAGGATATGCACTCCGAAAATGTGGAATAGCAAAAATGGATGGCACACCGAGGTCAAGGTCAAATTGGCAGCCAACAACCGAGCAAGAATAGCAAAAATTAAGCAAAAGAAATAGTACCTGTGATTTGCTTTTGAAATACAGCAATCCAATATAAAACTGTGATGATCAAAGCGTAATGTGGTCGCTTGGCATACTACACAGTTGTTACTCGGCCGATTGCCAACATAATAACTTTCGTCGGAGTCTTCGCCTTTTTCAATCAAGACTGCTGATGATTCTCCGTCATTATCTGGATCACCCTTTCCGTTTTCTGATTGCAACAAGCAATTTTCCCGACACTTACGTTTCACTTTATAAATACAGAAGGAAGTTAAGACCACGAACAAGAACAGCACAGCATTCTCCTCCGGTAAGATTTCCAGCAATCCTCCACTTGATACGTCATCGGCTTGGAAGTGGATACAGGGGGTAACTTTCCCGTTGAAGGATCTTAGATTCGTCAGCCACCACTTTGTGTTTAGTGCTTTGGCAACTTTCGAACGTGTTGGCTATCTATAAGTGGGAAACGATTGTAATTGAAGGAATGTGCCCAAAAGATATGTCCTGTCTTAATAATATTCACCTTGACTAGCTTGAACTGCGCTTCCATAGAAGTTTCAACTTTAGTTAAGTGTCTGTTCCTGAGACTATTAATATTTAATAAAATGAGATCCACGCCTTCTTCAAATTAACCGAGGGAGCAGAGTAATACTAGCAATTCTTTTATTTCCCGCCGTTTCTATTCCTCGTTGCGTCGGACTGTCAATCCGACAACCGCCGACAAAACAGATGTGTGGAATGGAACGCCACATGGCGGCAATGTGCATTTCCCGATGGGTCGCCAGTGGCATAGTGTTTCGATGGCCACGGTGGAGGGGGGCATTCCCCGATGGATGTCTCGAAATGTGTCGGGGTTTTGATTAATATTATGTTTCAAATATTTAAATCCGCAGATCTAAATATTTGGAGAGAAAGAAGAAAAAAAAAAAAATATTTTCTGCGCAACGATATCCGCACGAAAGATGAAGTCCGCTTGCATTTCGAGGTCATACCCATCTGGCCGGGTGCACGGGTTCGGGATCGGAATCACTTCGATTCCCGGGCGTAGGCGTCACATTACACTTCTTTATGCGGCTTTTCAAGAAGCGCCGGTCCAGCTTGGCATTGTAATGCCCAGCAGCGTCACTTTGGCGAAAATTGCGCCGGAAAACTTCATCTCCTTCTTTAAAATTTGCAGATCGTGACCTGAGATTGTACTGCGCCTCATTTGCACGTCCCGCGGCCTTTATCTTCCGTCCGATTTGTTGGCGGAGGTCTCCTAAACGCTCGTGGGGCTCCAGCGCAACGACGGGGTCTCCCAAACACTTTAATTGCCGTAACAGCCGGTATGATTTACCATTGCAAATCATGTGCTCTCCGAAGGCGGCAAAGTAAGGGGCGACACCGGTGACGGAATGATACGATGACCGCAGGGCGCATGTGAAGGCGGACAATCTGCGGTCCCAATCTTTTTGAGATGGGTGGACGTAGGAACGGATCGCGGCCAACAGGGTGCGATTCAACCGTTCGGAGGCGTTAGACTGAGGAGAGTATATGGGCGTCAGTTGGTGTTCAACGCAATACTGTTCGAGTAGGCCCTTAAACTGCCGAGACCGGAACTGTACTCCGTTGTCCGAGTACACACTCTCTGGAACCCCGAACACGTGGAATACCCGGCTTTCTAGGAATTTCACGATGGATGGAGTCGTGAACCAGTGGGAATTCCGAGAGCTGGTCTAGAACGACTATAGCTCCGATGTGCCCCATGGATGGTCGAGGATATGGACCGAGTAGATCTATATATAGACGTTGGAATACGCGTTCTGGGACGTTGAGTTGACCCATAGGAGGTCGAAGGGGCTGGTTGGGCGCTTTAGTGCCTTTACAGGTCTCACAGGCGCTCACGTAGTCTTTGACCTGGGATGCCATTTTAGGCCAAAAGAAGTATTTCTTGAGTCGCCGTAACGTTCGACCGTAACCTCCGTGGACACTTAAAGGATGGTCATGTGCGCGGAGGATCAGATGTTGTGTCATTTCCTCCGGTACCCAGAGTTTCCAGGACTCTTCTTCCTGCCATGGATCACCAGTGGCGTATTTATTTCGTCTATACACGTAGCCGTCTATTACTTTCAAATCAGGCAGCTGCGATTGTTGGGTCGCGATGGTTTGCCTCAACTCTTTGTAGCTGTCTGATTCAAAATGTGGGCTGTCCAAATCTATCTCGATGGGGTCCTCGTCATTTATTGTCAATTCGGCTCCCTCTGGGGAAAACATCCGTGAGAGAGTGTCGGGTACGATGTTCTGGGTCCCTTTCCGATGTTTGATGGAAAACTTGAACCCTTGCAGTTTAAGAGCCCATTTGGCTAGGCGTCCATGTAAATCTGCCTGGTTCATCAACCATTGTAGCGAAGCGTGGTCCGTGATGATCTCGAATTGGTGGCCCTCGATATAAGCTCGGAATTTCTTCACAGCCATTACCGCTGCCAAACATTCCTGCTCGGACACAGTATAGTTCCTTTGGGCCGAGTTCAGCTTATTGGACATGAAGGCGATGGGAGCTTCTTCTCCCTCATCGGTCAATTGCACCAGCACGGCTCCAACTCCATGTTGACTTGCGTCACAATGAATGGAGAAGGGCTTCGTAAAGTCGGGGCTGTGCAAGACCGGAGCTGATGTTAGGGCTTGTTTTAGCTTTTCAAATGCCTTTCGGCTGAGCTCGGTCCAAATGAACTTCCCTTTCCGCAGCATGTCTGACAGGGGCGCTGAAACTGTTGCATAATTTCGAACAAACCGTCGGTACCAACCGCACACACCAAGGAAACGTCGTAGCTGCTTAACTGTTTTTGGTAAGGGGAACTCATCAATCGCACGAGTTTTGCCTGGATCCGTTTTGATAGTGCCATGTCCTAGGTATCGGACTTCTTTCATGACAAACTTACTTTTCTGTACGTTGATGGTGAGTCCCGCCTTACTGATGTGCAGGGCTACTTCTTGTAGGAGTAGGAGGTGTTGGTCGAACGTTTCCGTGATAAATAAAAGATCATCCAGGTACACGAACACTTGGTGTTTCAGGTGAGGTGGGATGATTTTGTCCATCAGCCGGGTCATCGTTTGCGGCGCGTTACACAGGCCAAAGGGCATTGTGACGAACTGATATAATGGTCGTCCAGGCACTGTGAAGGCGGTCTTATCCCTCGACCGCTCATCGAGTGGAATTTGCCAGAAGGCATCTTTTAGGTCGAGACTAGTAATAGTGTAATAGTGCTTTCGGCAGTCTCCCTAGTATTCCATCGATGAGTGGAAGAGGGTACGCGTCCTTGATGGTGACCGCATTTACCTTACGGGCATCTAGACAAAGGCGGACTTTACCTGGCTTCACCACCAAGGTTACCGGTGAGGACCAGGCACTTTGGGACTCCTCTATAACCCCCAACTCGAGCATCCTATCCAGCTCCGCATACACCAACTTCTCCATGGCCGGTGAGATGGCATAGTGTCTCTACTTAATTGGCTTACTATTGCCAACGTCGATGACGTGTGAGACTAGGGTGGTGCGGCCAAGGCCTTGGGTAGCGTAAGAAGGAAAAGCAGCGATGGATGCTTCCAGGCGTTGCCGTTGGTTAGGCGTCAGTTCATGCCTATCGGGAATAGAAGTTAGTTCGTTGACATATCTGGTATTTAAGGACAAATCTGTGAATAAATCGGAGGCCAGTCCAAAACGAAGGACGAAATCGACGCCAAGGTACACATTCTGAGCCAGGGACGGGATAATGTAGAAAGTAATATCCTTCGTCTGACGTCTGAACGTCACGGGTGTGGTTAGTCTACCTCGTATAGGGTGTTTGGTGCCATCAGCTGTACTGATTTCAGTGCGCCAGGGCTTAATCAAGGTAGGATATTCATGGAGCACCTTCGAGCCAAGGCTCGAGGCAAGACACTGATACTAGCACCCGTGTCGATCAATGCAAACCCGGTTTCGCCCAAAACTTTAATTGGGTGGTAAGGTCTGATCTCATTCTCAGCAACCTTCGAGATGTTACAAAAGTTTAGGGTTTGACGGTAGGCGCGCACTCTCTTGCGGAAATTCCGCCAACGACGGGTTGACCATTTTGTCTTGCGCGGGCGGGAAGTGACTTCTTCGGAAGCAAATATTCGCTCTCGAGCCACCCGATATTCCTGCAGTCGAACATGATACGATTTTAGAATGCGTATTTGAGGCTGCCGGGGTTCTTCTGGCAGTGACTGCGGTGGTCGCTTCAATATTGTCGTTGGCGAGGCCTCCGGAAGAGAGTGAACATCCGCAGTCATAGTGGTCATGGCTGGTGGGTTAACGTCATGGTTATTGGGGTTGGCAGCTGGCTGGGGAATTACTGTGGGGGTTTCGAGTACCACTGAGGTGGTCGGGTACTCTTTCGGCTGTTTTTTTGCGCGGCACATTCAAGGCAATCCGGAAAGTAAGTGTCCGGCTTACCGCAACCGTAGCAGAAAACCTTACGCTCTGCTCGACATGAAATAAACCGGTGTCCGGTTTGATTGCAATTCCAGCAGGTCGTGAGGCTTCCCACCGCTGCTACAGCAAGCTGGTCCCGGTCCATATCTTCCTCCAGATTCATGGTGGTATAATCTGGGGCCATTTCCGCGATTTCGCGCCGAGGACCCGTCCTAGCTAGTAAGTAGGGCCGTTCCCGGAGGTCTTCTTCAAACCCCTCCAGGCGACTCACAGTCCTCAGCAGTGCCTCCATACTCTGCGGATCGGAGTCCACGATATGGCGACGAAGCTGCGGCCTTAGTTTGCGCTTTAGCACCCGCAGCAGTTGGGTGCAAGACATCGGCTCTGACAACTGGTCATTCAGCCGAAGGATATCGGCTCGATATTGATGAAAAGGCTCGTCCGGACGCTGCCATCTGGCATGGATCTTGTCCAGGACCAATTCTTCCATATCTATCGTAGGGTACTCCATGCGGAGTACCTCCTTCAACTGGGACCAGCGTATTGATGGTGGGGCCGAATGTATTCGCCAATATGACTCAAGTGCTGCTCCCCTAAGCAGCATTGGCAAGTATCCTGCCAGCGCCGTGTGGTCTCCTGCCAACATTTGCTCAATCAGCAACTCCACCCGACCAATGAAAACCTCCACAGTTATGGTGTTGGGTTCCCCGCTGAAATGCAGATTCCAGCCCTGGATGATGCTGGGAATCTGCGTCGGCTTCAGCCGATACGTAGCGTGTGGATGGATGCGTTGGTCCGGAGGAGCCATTGGAGCCTGAGTTGGTGGCGGTGCTTGGCTCAGTCAGGGCCGGTACACTGGAGCCAACGGATTCATTGCCGCACCGGGCCGGATTCTTTCGTGATCGCGCCACGAGTCTACCGGAAAATCCCATGGATTTAAGTCCGAATCCCACATCGGAGGCGTTCTTGGACGAGGTGGTATTGGGTCTTCCTTCTTGCTTTCCAGCGCGGCTACCCGGGTGGTCAAGTGTTGCATAAGTGCCATCAGATCTTGTAGAACGGTCGCCTCTACAGCCACAGTGGATCTCGGCCCTTCCGCAGGCGGCACTGCTTCGGCTCGGCCCATTAAATCAGGCTCATCAGGCGCTGTTGGAACCTGATCCCGCCGGTCCTTTGGTTTGGGCACCGCCCCTTGAGCAGCTGGAAGCTCTAGGTGGCTGGAAGGTAGACCCGCTGATGTGGCTGGTTGTCGGCATAAAGGGCAAGTCCGGCTGACTAGTAAATGCTGGGTCACGCAGGCTTCATGGAACTCATGTCCGCACGCCAACGTTTGTACGGACGTTCCATCATTTCGTGCCTGCTGGCAGATGACACACAATGCCGTGGGCCCTGCTTTCGAACGCAACCGCCGCTTGTCTGGCGTGCGTTTGGTCGACATTTTCGTTGAATAAAGTGGGTCTGCTTGTCAGAAAGCTGGAACAGATATAAATAAGTAGAAATGATCTTATAACTATTAATATATGATGTAAACGATATGGAAATGAATATATATGTTTCATAAAAAATGTGGAAATGATTTGAAGTATATAATTTTTGAGTGGCCGTAATACAATCTATCAAAAAAAAAAACTTTTAGATATTTATCATTGAAAATTCAGTCTTTCCATTCCGTCCTTCTTCCCAAGTATGGACACCAATGGCACATTCCTTCTGTAGCGTTCAGGGACGGCACCATGAGAATCAGGGTTCAGAAGTGCTCCCTCATCCGCAAGTTTTTACAAGTTACAACTTGTCAGCCCAGGGTTGAATTCTGACCCACAAGCAGCGCGTGTCTTGTCATGGATAGTCATGGATTAGCTACTCAGCCAATCACATGAAATCAAGATCCATGTAGTGTAAGACACTCAGGCACCGCTTGGTTTGGGGAGCAGATCAGAATCCACCGCAAAATAGATGTTGAGATAATAACTTCCGAATACAAATAGGGACTCTAATATCATTTGGCCTTACTAGTCATACAATTGTGGTAAACCACCAAAGTATAAATCAGAAGCAGGACCAAACGATATTCATGTCCAAAGACAACACACGTCCGGAAGTTATTAAAGTTGCTGGGGCACGATAAGTGCAAAAGCCCTCGAGAGTTACCTACCCGCCAATAATTTGGACACCTTGTGGGGACACCTAGAGACGACGGAATGTCTCTTGCTCACGACTGATGAAACAGCCGGGCTTTTCGGGCCCCACGTTGGGCGCCGTTTGTAGTGATTAAGGTAAGTTCAAATGTCCGTAAAGGACTGCAGCGATGGTCTGCTGCCTCGGCAGAAGAAGGTGTCAGTATCTGCCGAGAATGCCCTTGTCTGGGGACGCGTGAATGCGCTGGCAGGCTAGCATTGCGGTGTCGTGGGGCGGGTTCATTCCCCCAGCACAAGGACCTACTACAAAGAATTTCGCATTCACGAATTTCTGGGGTCGGACAAAAGCAAGGCGACCGAAGTCGCAAAAATTGTAGGCAACTGCACCAGGGACAACTGACTTGTTCATGTAACAAGAGAAACAAGTAAAAAGAAGCGGAAGCATGATAACCTCTGGAATGATTTTTAACATTTTAAGTTCGAACGCGGAACCGACCTCTCATCGGTTCTAGACGTTGTCTGAGAAGTGCCAACGGATGGTACCAACAGGTCAACCAATCCGTGCACCGTAACCCATTCACGCGGTGGCTGCTTGTCGGCCAGCTAGTTCGGAGAGGATTTCGGTCGCGGGTCTCCGAATGGGTTACGCTCAATTACAATATTTCAGCCACCTGAACATGCCCGTTTTCCAAAACGCGTTATCAAAACAAACCATACGGAGAGGAAACCTACTTTACGTTACTCCGTATTTCTTCTTATAACCAGTCAAGAATTCAAGATCTAATTTTTATTTCGCGTTCCCGAAGTTTCGACGCGGTACCGAAAAGTATACTACTCTAACTCAACCCGACGAAGACTACTCTAAATAAAATAACGAAACAATCAAAGGTACCGCGTACCGCGGGCGACGCGAAACCGACCTCAGCGGATTTGGCGAAACCCTACCCTCGCGACGACATACCTACCCTGCACTCTCTCCTCCCACTGAAAAAGAAGAACCGCTGAAAAGGAAAGTCTTTAGTTATTTATTCGCAATTCATTTTATTACTAAATTTTTTTTTTCGCAAATTTTCTAATAATAAAAATATATTATGAAGACTTGTTTGTTTTTTTGGTTGAATTATGGTATAAATCATCATTTAAATAATTAGCGCTGCTTAAGCAATTTCTCGCATAAAAGTGGGTCGTGTGGACTCAATTCAGAATAATATATGAACACTATTCTCTAAGTACAAATCATAATCATATGTATCTCCACTTTAGATGATTTTAAAAATTTTGCCATATTAATAAATATCCATTATAATTGTACTATAAACAATAATTGATTTATTTTACTACCGTTTCCTCCATCATCTTTACTCTACAATTACTTTATAATCAATTTTCAAAAATTCTATTATTTACGGACTTTTATTCTGGCGTAGGTGTAAAATTAATTTATTTACAAAAAAATTCTTTTTTTTTTCCTTTTTTTTACAGACAATCCTTTAAATTTACGTGTTTTCACTTTTTATATAATACAAAGACCATCAAACCTTGAAAAGCAAAGATTATAAATTAAGGTGGAATAAGATTGACTTGCTATAACAGAATTATCGGATTGCGGTAAAAAGTTTATTTTCATCTATACAAATAGTCCACGTTTTCATTCATACAAGTCAATTTATTCACGCACTTTAAGTGTAAGTTTAAGATAAATTTCGTAAATTTCACTAATTAGTTAACTCCTATATAAAATATTACTACAATTTGTTACACTTCTAACATCCCTTAATTTTATTAGATTTTCTACATCATGCATCTAGAATAGTATAAAATTTTTTCGTTTTACTCTAAATATAATTGTTTGCATTTTTTTGTATTTCTTATACACACGCACAAGAAATAAAGTCTTGTCAATAATGAGCTCGCGCTATTGCATTCAATCGGTTCGAGACAATTTTACTACGCGTTATTTAGAATAATGTGGTCTTGGTGTTCTTGATGCGTAGCAAAAAAAAATCAATTAGAACTCATAAACGAAAGCTGGTAGTGTAGAAGGAATGAAATCAACGTAAAATTAAGAAACTATCAACACAACCGTTTTAAAAATACTATTTGGATCAAACACAACAAACGAAACCTTTTTGAATTTATTCAAGGCTGTGATGAAGGCACAGCTGCCATACGATAAAATAAGTTGGCGCCTTTATTGGTGACGGGTGAGCTTCTGTGTTGAATACCCATTCATCTAATCTCTCTTCGTTTAAACGTATGCTCCTTTCTTAAAGACGCAAAATGAAAGAATAATACATTCGAATTCGAACCACTTGTTGCACGTCGCCAAACAATTACACGACCAGATGGCTGGGCCGAGAGGAGGGACTGTAATAAATAATGCGGCGCTGCAGCAGTGCTAATTTTTTTTGCATGTATTTGCAGAAAAAGCGATCTTTTCCCGGCAGGTTCTGACATAAATAGTCAAGCCGCAGGAAAGATGATTCGAAATTGCTTACCTGTGAGTTCAGTCACCTCCAGCGCCACTTCTTCACTGGTTACCATGTATTGGCGCTTGTGCACATGGGGCCAAATATCCCCCTCTGGGCTAATTGCTCCAATTCCAAGGGGCATGAATCCCTAGTCACAGCAAGGGGAGACTGGTACAATGTTGTCCTGCCCTATTGTAGCCCTTTCTACTGCTTCCTACAGCATATGCGCACCACGGTAAAGTTCACTTTCACTGACAAACGGGTCGAAAGGCGCAGCGACGTGTAAAATCACTTTACCACTATGTAATACCGGAGCTTTCACTTGTCAAATTGACTACTTGTTTTCTCATCGGACAAAACAGATGTGTGGAATGGAACGCCACATGGCGGCAATGTGCATCTCCATTTGTCGCCAGTGGCATAGTGTTTCGATGGCCACGGTGGAGGGGGCATTCCCAGATGGATATGTCTCGAAATGCGTCGGGGTTTTGATTAATATTCTGTTTCAAATATTTAAATCCACAGATCTAAATATTTGGAGATAAAAAATATTTTCTGCGCAACGATATCCGCACGAAAGGTGAAGTACGCTTGCACTTCGAGGTCATACCCATCTGGCCGAGTGCAAGGGTTCGGGATCGGAATCACTTCGATTCCCGGGCGTAGGCGTCACATTACACCTCGTCCTTGCCCGGAGAGGCTCATGGCCCACAAATGAGGGAGGGGCAACCGGGTGGTGATGGAGCCCCTGCGCACCCACCAGACCGGATTAAAATCCATAATTGTTGCAGTGGCCAGGTATTTCTCTTCTGAGTGGAAAACTCATACAACTCAACTTGCATAAGCCTTCCCATCAGAAGAGAAGTACCCCGCTGACCAATTTATGCCATAGAATTATGCAATTCGATTACATAACTCTATGTCATAAAGAGGCACCTTGCTCGGGCCACTCAACCCGCGAAGTACCCTGAAACAAAGAAAGATTATTACGTACCCGGCGGCTGGCTCATGTTTTAAGGGGAAAGCCTGCCACCGTACCGGGTCCTATACCCGGTCAGAACTAAAGGAAAGCAAAGACCGAAAAGTATCCTTTAATTCGACATTTCCTTTTTTATTATCTCAAAGAAAAAAATAGTACAAATTTTTACACGATTCGGACCTCAGTTTAAACTTTTGTTTGTTACTGGAAGAACAATTTACATTTTTTTTTGAAAACTTCCCTTGTTTAAATTTCTTTCATACAATATTAGTTGCTCTCTAGTATAGTTATCTATTACCACTTGAATTTAATGCTAACATATACATCCTTTTGATAATAGTAGAAAACAATTAACAGCTTATTCCCGTTACGCGTACATATACATTTTATATCACAACAATGAAAATATTTACATCGTATTTTCCCTATTGTAATAAATTGATTATATTGTACATACTATCGGCAAGATGAACATGTCGAGGGAAGTTTCTTATATGAAATAATTTGATTACGAAAGTTGATTTTCATTTTCATTAATTTTAAGTTATTTAATGTATTTATATAATTCAATAAAACATGCAGGAGAAAAATTTTGAAAAAAAAAGAAAGGGTACTTACCCCAGACCTCCTCCTACGAGCGCTCGTGTTCGGGGCGGGTAAGGGCTTGCAACTCGGATTATTATTTTTTAATGTTTAAAATTTAAGCCTAATCAAATTAAATTAATCACTTCGCGATTTTTCCGGTCTCTATTTATCTCTTGCTACGGTCAACAAATCTTCTTCGACACGTTTTACGTATGATTACGACAACAAATTAGTTACAGTGTTCTACGTGAACTACAATTAAGGTTGATTGAAAAGTATCTGTTTGCTGTTCCGAACTCCGCTTTGCACCGATTTGGTTTCCGATACTTGATTGGCTTTCGAAATTTGCATGAATTTGCCTGAATGCTTTTTCCGATTGTCGAGGACTAGAGGATGATACGAAAGATACATATGCGAATAGATTCGCGCTTCCAAACTAGATTTTCGTCGATGGGAAATTGAGTGGGAACGAGAGAAAATTTATCGTGAGATGAACGGAGCAACTATGTTTATGCACCAAATTCACTGTTATTTACGATACAATTGCGAATTCCGCGGTACTGAAATTTGTGATCAGGTTTTACTGCTGCAGATCTTACAGATACTTTCTGCTAAAACCTCTGAAGAATCACCGAGAGAATATCTGAATGGCGTGCTCTGCGTTCTGTTGACGCTGTTATCTCCTTTTAATTAAAACCAGAATGCACATCTCCGATGTGAGTCATTCGTCTTCGCGCTAGTTAAATTCACTTGAATTCGACCTAAACGCGTCCCGTAAAATTTCCTACAACCTGTTCTAACAAGTTATTCTTTTGTCTTTCTCCTCGCTTACACATCCACTCGCAAGAGACACGGCACGAAAATCACTCCACTCATTCATTCATATAAGTACATGGCGCCCAAGTTCGAAATTGAATTAAATTCTCATCGCGCAAATGTATTCGTTGATGGGGATTCCGTAATGGTTCCTTATCTTCTCATTACGATATTAATTATTCCGTACACAAAAGTTCACCTCGAACCGCCGCGGCGTCCACCTTAGGGGGAAAACAACGGTTTATTCCCACTTACGGACAAAGGAATTAGAAAATTCAATATGATGAAAAGAATGAAGATCCCATCGACGAGGCGTCCGCGCTGTGTGGCGGTTTCGAGCAGACTCCCCCACTCGCGACAATCTCCCGGCAACAGCACCAGCAACACCAGCAACACCAGCAAATCCCACTCCCGCTACCGCCACAGCTATCGCTCGTACCGTTCACTATGACAGTATTGCTGTTAATATTTGTAACTCTCACGCAATCGTAGTACTTGATGAGCACTGAACTTTCGTATTTTGCTACGTTGGAATACATAATTTTCACGTACCCAATTTAATTGACCTGTTGAATAGTCTCGTGCTCGTTTCACCTGATCGTAATATTGATCACGTAACGATGAGATATGATGAGTACCGATATTTCGTATTTCTTTTAAATATTTCACTTGTGAATTATAACTGCCGTGAGTTCATTCAATTTGTTGAGCACAGTTTTCGCGAATACGATTAGCTTGTTGTGTATAATTTTCGCGTAAGTTTTCCAGCTGCTGACTTTTATAGTGCTCAATACTATCAAGCATTGCGTATATTTGTCGGCCTCGCGGTGTTGATTTTTCTCGTGAACAACATGAACAGCATGTGTTGCAGAATTTTTCGCATATTCCAAATCTCTGACATATTCGACGTATTCCCTGAACTATTAAAGTTATCGCTAGAAATGCTGCTGCGGCAATTATTCCACAAATAATGCTGCCAATTTTCACTCGCAAGAAAACAATAGGATCAATGTAAAGCCTTATATTAGCCGTCGCATTGCCCATTACATTAAACGCATAGCATGTATACAATCCACTATCATTGCGTTGAATATTATGAACTTGTAATGATCCACTCTCTAGAAGGGAAATGCCTGCCCTCAATTTTTCTGGAAGTAATCCACTTAAATTCAGTTCTTCTCGTGTTTCGTCGCTCAGCAAATCTTTTTCAATTCGCTCTCCGAATTTTTGTGGAGGAAGCAATTCAACTCTTTTGTCAGGATCTGCACTGTGACGCAAGATTTCATTGGTGGTGTGATCCAGAGAATATCCGAAGGCGGGTTTCCAGTGAAAACACACTCCAGAGTGGCAGTTGATTTCAAAAGATGCATACGACTATCTGAAGACTTGATTATGACAGGCTTAATGCATTTTAATTTTTTTGATGACGGTTATCAGATCGCCAGGATACCCGTGTTGGCATCTCAGTGTTGCAAGGCTATTCTGGAAAATCATGTTGTCGGAAGTTACCACTGGTGACATTCTAATTTTGAGCGCACGCTGTTCAAGCCAGTCCGCTGTCCAATGCATGCGGCAATCACAAGCATAGTCATTGTCGTTCAAATTTACATAATCTAGCGCTTTGACCTTCTTCAGCTGTTCTGGTATGTATGTAAGCCTATTATTTGATATATCCAACCATTTCCATTGACTAAGATCGCCTATTTCTTTCGGCAAGTAACGACGACCATTTCCTGATAGATCAAACCTTTCAACCGCTGGCGTATTTTTCAGTGTGCATGTCGGCGTATTGAACGGAGTTCACAACAAATTGATGATTGACCGTCGAGAAACGTGATGTTTCATAAGATAATTTGTGCATATATTCATCTGTACAATATGGTTTCATTTGGAGATCATTAAAAAATCCTTTTTTCTCGGGGCGAACGAATGCCGCCACAACCGTACCTGCTCGATTACTACAGGGCAGCTAATTTTCTCGCGATCCCAAGGAGACGCGGATTGCGAAAAAGGAGCTGAAGGATCTTTCATTATAGCATGGGTTGTCTTCGGCGTCGGAACATGGAGTGACGAACAATAAAAGAAAACACAATTGACAGACGGACAGACTGATACGTATGTTTGTGTTTTTCCGTAAGTATACAAACCTTGCGCGTTTTTGAAACTGTATGCGGACGGACAGAACAGACGTGGCTATTTATCTATCGGCGCAGGTCTTTTTCGTGGTATATCCCAACTTCTTTTCCCGATGGGTCCGTTATCAGATAACGGTTAGGTCCCATTACCTTCTGTAATGATTTTTAAACCTTTTAGGTTCGAAACGCGGAACCGACCTCTCATCGGTTCTAGACGTTAAGTCTGAGTAGTGCCAACGGATGGTACCAACAGGTCAACCAATCCGTGCACCGTAACCCATTCACGCGGTGGCTGCTTGTCGGCCAGCTAGTTCGGAGAGGATTTCGGTCACGGGTCTCCGAATGGGTTACGCTCAATTACAACATTTCAGCCACCTGAACATGCCCGTTTTCTAAAACGCGTTATCAAAACAAACCATACGGAGAGGAAACCTACTTTACGTTACTCCGTATTTCTTCTTATAACCAGTCAAGAATTCAAGATCTAATTTTTCTTTCGCGTTCCCGAAGTTTCGACGCGGTACCGAATAGTATACTACTCTAACTCAACCCGACGAAGACTACTCTAAATAAAATAACGAAACAATCAAAGGTACCGCGTGGTACTTTTGCGTGGTATATCCCAACTTCTTTTCCCGATGGGTCCGTTATCAGATAACGGTTAGGTCCCATTACCTTCTTTATGCGGCTTTTCAAGAAGCGCCGGTCCAGCTTGGCATTGTAATGCCCAGCAGCGTCACTTTGGCGAAAATTGCGCCGGAAAACTTCATCTCCTTCTTTAAAATTTGCAGATCGTGACCTGAGATTGTACTGCGCCTCATTTGCACGTCCCGCGGCCTTTATCTTCCGTCCGATTTGTTGGCGGAGGTCTCCTAAACGCTCGTGGGGCTCCAGCGCAACGACGGGGTCTCCCAAACACTTTAATTGCCGTAACAGCCGGTATGATTTACCATTGCAAATCATGTGCTCTCCGAAGGCGGCAAAGTAAGGGGCGACACCGGTGACGGAATGATACGATGACCGCAGGGCGCATGTGAAGGCGGACAATCTGCGGTCCCAATCTTTTTGAGATGGGTGGACGTAGGAACGGATCGCGGCCAACAGGGTGCGATTCAACCGTTCGGAGGCGTTAGACTGAGGAGAGTATATGGGCGTCAGTTGGTGTTCAACGCAATACTGTTCGAGTAGGCCCTTAAACTGCCGAGACCGGAACTGTACTCCGTTGTCCGAGTACACACTCTCTGGAACCCCGAACACGTGGAATACCCGGCTTTCTAGGAATTTCACGATGGATGGAGTCGTGAACTTACGAATAGGTTCCACCAGTGGGAATTCCGAGAGCTGGTCTAGAACGACTATAGCTCCGATGTGCCCCATGGATGATCGAGGATATGGACCGAGTAGATCTATATATAGACGTTGGAATACGCGTTCTGGGACGTTGAGTTGACCCATAAGAGGTCGAAGGGGCTGGTTGGGCGCTTTAGTGCCTTTACAGGTCTCACAGGCGCTCACGTAGTCTTTGACCTGGGATGCCATTTTAGGCCAAAAGAAGTATTTCTTGAGTCGCCGTAACGTCCGACCGTAACCTCCGTGGGCACTTAAAGGATGGTCATGTGCGCGGAGGATCAGATGTTGTGTCATTTCCTCCGGTACCCAGAGTTTCCAGGACTCTTCTTCCTGCCATGGATCACCAGTGGCGTATTTATTTCGTCTATACACGTAGCCGTCTATTACTTTCAAATCAGGCAGCTGCGATTGTTGGGTCGCGATGGTTTGCCTCAACTCTTTGTAGCTGTCTGATTCGAAATGTGGGCTGTCCAAATCTATCTCGATAGGGTCCTCGTCATTTATTGTCAATTCGGCTCCCTCTGGGGAAAACATCCGTGAGAGAGTGTCGGGTACGATGTTCTGGGTCCCTTTCCGATGTTTGATGGAAAACTTGAACCCTTGCAGTTTAAGAGCCCATTTGGCTAGGCGTCCATGTAAATCTGCCTGGTTCATCAACCATTGTAGCGAAGCGTGGTCCGTGATGATCTCGAATTGGTGGCCCTCGATATAAGCTCGGAATTTCTTCACAGCCATTACCGCTGCCAAACATTCCTGCTCGGACACAGTATAGTTCCTTTGGGCCGAGTTCAGCTTATTGGATACGAAGGCGATGGGAGCTTCTTCTCCCTCATCGGTCAATTGCACCAGCACGGCTCCAACTCCATGTTGACTTGCGTCACAATGAATGGAGAAGGGCTTCGTAAAGTCGGGGCTGTGCAAGACCGGAGCTGATGTTAGGGCTTGTTTTAGCTTTTCAAATGCCTTTCGGCTGAGCTCGGTCCAAATGAACTTCCCTAGGTATCGGACTTCTTTCATGACAAACTTACTTTTCTGTACGTTGATGGTGAGTCCCGCCTTACTGATGTGCAGGGCTACTTCTTGTAGGAGTAGGAGGTGTTGGTCGAACGTTTCCGTGATAAATAAAAGATCATCCAGGTACACGAACACTTGGTGTTTCAGGTGAGGTGGGATGACTTTGTCCATCAGCCGGGTCATCGTTTGCGGCGCGTTACACAGGCCAAAGGGCATTGTGACGAACTGATATAATGGTCGTCCTGGCAGTGTGAAGGCGGTCTTATCCCTTGACCCCTCATCGAGTGGAATTTGCCAGAAGGCGTCTTTTAGGTCGAGACTAGTAATATAATTGGCTTTCGGCAGTCTCCCTAGTATTCCATCGATGAGTGGAAGAGGGTACGCGTCCTTGATGGTGACCGCATTTACCTTACGGGCATCTAGACAAAGGCGGACTTTACCTGGCTTCACCACCAAGGTTACCGGTGAGGACCAGGCACTTAGGGACTCCTCTATAACCCCCAACTCGAGCATCCTATCCAGCTCCGCATACACCAACTTCTCCATGGCCGGTGAGATGGCATAGTGTCTCTGCTTAATTGGCTTACTATTGCCAACGTCGATGACGTGTGAGACTAGGGTGGTGCGGCCAAGGCCTTGGGTAGCGTAAGAAGGAAAAGCAGCGATGGATGCTTCCAGGCGGTGCCGTTGGTTAGGCGTCAGTTCATGCCTATCGGGAATAGCAGTTAGTTCGTTGACATATCTGGTATTTAAGGACAAATCTGTGAATAAATCGGAGGCCAGTCCAAAACGAAGGACGAAATCGACGCCAAGGTACACATTCTGAGTCAGGGACGGGGTAATGTAGAAAGTAATATCCTTCGTCTGACGTCTGAACGTCACGGGTGTGGTTAGTCTACCTCGTATAGGGTGTTTGGTGCCATCAGCTGTACTGATTTCAGTGCGCCAGGGCTTAATCAAGGTAGAATATTCATGGAGCACCTTCGAGCCAAGGCTCGAGGCAAGACACTGATACGAGCACCCGTGTCGATCAATGCAAACCCGGTTTCGCCCAAAACTTTAATTGGGTGGTAAGGTCTGATCTCATTCTCAGCAACCTTCGAGATGTTACAAAAGTTTAGGGTTTGACGGTAGGCGCGCACTCTCTTGCGGAAATTCCGCCAACGACGGGTTGACCATTTTGTCTTGCGCGGGCGGGAAGTGACTTCTTCGGAAGCAAATATTCGCTCTCGAGCCACCCGATATTCCTGCAGTCGAACATGATACGATTTTAGAATGCGTATTTGAGGCTGCCGGGGTTCTTCTGGCAGTGACTGCGGTGGTCGCTTCAATATTGTCGTTGGCGAGGCCTCCGGAAGAGAGTGAACATCCGCAGTCATAGTGGTCATGGCTGGTGGGTTAACGTCATGGTTATTGGGGTTGGCAGCTGGCTGGGGTTTCGAGTACCACTGAGGTGGTCGGGTACTCTTTCGGCCGTTTTTTTGCGCGGCACATTCAAGGCAATCCGGAAAGTAAGTGTCCGGCTTACCGCAACCGTAGCAGAAAACCTTACGCTCTGCTCGACATGAAATAAACCGGTGTCCGGTTTGATTGCAATTCCAGCAGGTCGTGAGGCTTCCCACCGCTGCTACAGCAAGCTGGTCCCGGTCCATATCTTCCTCCAGATTCATGGTGGTATAATCTGGGGCCATTTCCGCGATTTCGCGCCGAGGACCCGTCCTAGCTAGTAAGTAGGGCCGTTCCCGGAGGTCTTCTTCAAACCCCTCCAGGCGACTCACAGTCCTCAGCAGTGCCTCCATACTCTGCGGATCGGAGTCCACGATATGGCGACGAAGCTGCGGCCTTAGATTGCGCTTTAGCACCCGCAGCAGTTGGGTGGAAGACATCGGCTCTGACAACTGGTCATTCAGCCGAAGGATATCGGCTCGATATTGATGAAAAGGCTCGTCCGGACGCTGCCATCTGGCATGGATCTTGTCCAGGACCAATTCTTCCATATCTATCGTAGGGTACTCCATGCGGAGTACCTCCTTCAACCGGGACCAGCGTATTGATGGTGGGGCCGAATGTATTCGCCAATATGACTCAAGTGCTGCTCCCCTAAGCAGCATTGGCAAGTATCCTGCCAGCGCCGTGTGGTCTCCTGCCAACATTTGCTCAATCAGCGACTCCACCCGACCAATGAAAACCTCCACAGTTATGGTGTTGGGTTCCCCGCTGAAATGCAGATTCCAGCCCTGGGTGATGCTGGGAATCTGCGTCGGCTTCAGCCGATACGTAGCGTGTGGATGGATGCGTTGGTCCGGAGAAGCCATTGGAGCCTGAGTTGGTGGCGGTGCTTGGCTCAGTCGGGGCCGGTACACTGGAGCCAACGGATTCATTGCCGCACAGGGCCGGATTCTTTCGTGATCGCGCCGCGAGTCTACCGGAAAATCCCATGGATTTAAGTCCGAATCCCACATCGGAGGCGTTCTTGGACGAGGTGGTATTGGGTCTTCCTTCTTGCTTTCCAGCGCGGCTACCCGGGTGGTCAAGTGTTGCATAAGTGCCATCAGATCTTGTAGAACGGTCGCCTCTACAGCCACAGTGGATCTCGGCCCTTCCGCAGGCGGCACTGCTTCGGCTCGGCCCATTAAATCAGGCTCATCAGGCGCTGTTGGAACCTGATCCCGCCGGTCCTTTGGTTTGGGCACCGCCCCTTGAGCAGCTGGAAGCTCTAGGTGGCTGGAAGGTAGACCCGCTGATGTGGCTGGTTGTCGGCATAAAGGGCAAGTCCGGCTGACTAGTAAATGCTGGGTCACGCAGGCTTCATGGAACTCATGTCCGCACGCCAACGTTTGTACGGACGTTCCATCATTTCGTGCCTGCTGGCAGATGACACACAATGCCGTGGGCCCTGCTTTCGAACGCTCCACTTTAGATGATTTTAAAAATTTTGCCATATTAATAAATATCCATTATAATTGTACTATAAACAATAATTGATTTATTTTACTACCGTTTCCTCCATCATCTTTACTCTACAATTACTTTATAATCAATTTTCAAAAATTCTATTATTTACGGACTTTTATTCTGGCGTAGGTGTAAAATTAATTTATTTACAAAAAAATTTTTTTTTCCTTTTTTTTACAGACAATCCTTTAAATTTACGTGTTTTCACTTTTTATATAATACAAAGACCATCAAAACTTGAAAAGCAAAGATTATAAATTAAGGTGGAATAAGATTGACTTGCTATAACAGAATTATCGGATTGCGGTAAATAGTTTATTTTCATCTATACAAATAGTCCACGTTTTCATTCATACAAGTCAATTTATTCACGCACTTTAAGTGTAAGTTTAAGATAAATTTCGTAAATTTCACTAATTAGTTAACTCCTATATAAAATCTTACTACAATTTGTTACACTTCTAACATCCCTTAATTTTATTAGATTTTCTACATCATGCATCTAGAATAGTATAAAATTTTTTCGTTTTACTCTAAATATAATTGTTTGCATTTTTTTGTATTTCTTATACACACGCACAAGAAATAAAGTCTTGTCAATAATGAGCTCGCGCTATTGCATTCAATCGGTTCGAGACAATTTTACTACGCGTTATTTAGAATAATGTGGTCTTGGTGTTCTTGATGCGTAGCAAAAAAAAATCAATTAGAACTCATAAACGAAAGCTGGTAGTGTAGAAGGAATGAAATCAACGTAAAATTAAGAAACTATCAACACAACCGTTTTAAAAATACTATTTGGATCAAACACAACAAACGAAACCTTTAGGAATTTATTCAAGGCTGTGATGAAGGCACAGCTGCCATACGATAAAATAAGTTGGCGCCTTTTATTGGTGACGGGTGAGCTTCTGTGTTGAATACCCATTCATCTAATCTCTCTTCGTTTAAACGTATGCTCCTTTCTTAAAGACGCAAAATGAAAGAATAATACATTCGAATTCGAACCACTTGTTGCACGTCGCCAAACAATTACACGACCAGATGGCTGGGCCGAGAGGAGGGACTGTAATAAATAATGCGGCGCTGCAGCAGTGCTAATTTTTTTTGCATGTATTTGCAGAAAAAGCGATCTTTTCCCGGCAGGTTCTGACATAAATAGTCAAGCCGCAGGAAAGATGATTCGAAATTGCTTACCTGTGAGTTCAGTCACCTCCAGCGCCACTTCTTCACTGGTTACCATGTATTGGCGCTTGTGCACGTGGGGCCAAATATCCCCCTCTGGGCTAATTGCTCCAATTCCAAGGGGCATGAATCCCTAGTCACAGCAAGGGGAGACTGGTACAATGTTGTCCTGCCCTATTGTAGCCCTTTCTACTGCTTCCTACAGCATATGCGCACCACGGTAAAGTTCACTTTCACTGACAAACGGGTCGAAAGGCGCAGCGACGTGTAAAATCACTTTACCACTATGTAATACCGGAGCTTTCACTTGTCAAATTGACTACTTGTTTTCTCATCGGACAAAACAGATGTGTGGAATGGAACGCCACATGGCGGCAATGTGCATCTCCATTTGTCGCCAGTGGCATAGTGTTTCGATGGCCACGGTGGAGGGGGCATTCCCAGATGGATATGTCTCGAAATGCGTCGGGGTTTTGATTAATATTCTGTTTCAAATATTTAAATCCACAGATCTAAATATTTGGAGATAAAAAATATTTTCTGCGCAACGATATCCGCACGAAAGGTGAAGTCCGCTTGCACTTCGAGGTCATACCCATCTGGCCGAGTGCAAGGGTTCGGGATCGGAATCACTTCGATTCCCGGGCGTAGGCGTCACATTACACATCCCCCCCCCCCAAATCGAAGTAATTACGATCCCGCCTCCTATGTAAAAGGTCTTGGTTAGGGCCGTGGCGGGTCGAAGGTCGATTTCGAGGAATAGGCGACAACCATGTTCGTGAAGACTCGACAGTGACTATACCGTAGGGAGTCAGGTGTTACTCGGAGGTCTTCATTCAGGCAGAGATTTAGGTAAGCCAAGGTTTTTCGTGGGAAATAGTTGCACTTTATCGTCTAAGGTCTTTTGCGTGGTAAATTCCCAGGGTTTTACCAGCCATGTCCGCGATGAGGTATCGGGTGGGGCTTATTACTTGTAGGACTCGACACTTCACGAATTTCTTGTCTAGTTTGGCATTGTAATGTCGGGTGGCATCGCTCTGCCGGAAGTTTCGACGATATATTTCGTCGCCTGCCTTAAAGCCAGAAGGATGAGATCGCAAGTTGTACCGCTCCTCTCCCATCCGTCTACTTTCTTCAATCTTCTCCCGCAGTTGATCTCGCAGAAGTTGGAGCTTTTCGTGCGGTTCCAGAACCACGATTGGGTCCTCTAGTGATTTCAGCTGCCGCAATAGCCGGTAAGCGCTTCCGTGGCAGATCATGTACTGGCCGAACAATGCGAAATACGGCGAAATGCCGGTAGTGGCGTGGTACGACGAGCGCAGAGCACTAGTGATGGCGGACAACTTGCGATCCCAGTCCTTCTGATTCGGGTGGACATAGGCACGAATGGCCGCTATGAGCGTACGGTTCAGTCGTTCGGATGCGTTGGCTTGTGGTGAATAGACGGCGGTTCGTTGGTGGATGATGCCGTATTTGGACATTAGGTCTCGGAACTTGCTTGAGGTGAACTGGACCCCATTGTCGGAGACAAGTTTCTCCGGAACTCCAAACATGTGAAAGACTCGGTTCTCCAAGAAGCTGATTATAGGTCCAGTGTGCATGTTACGTAGTGGTTCTATGATAGGGAATTTAGAGAGCTGGTCCAGGACCACGACAGCTCCCGTGTGACCAGAAGCAGATCGAGGGTAGGGACCGATAAGATCAATGTACAAGCGCTGGAACACGCGTTCGGGGACCTCAACCTTACCCATGGGAGGCCGAAGAATGGTGTTGGGCGCTTTAGTGCACTTGCATAGCTCACAGGAGGCTACGTACGCTTTTATCTGTTGTGCCATCTTAGGCCAAAAGAAACAGGTTTTCAACCGCCTAAGTGTCCGACCGTAACCGCCGTGCGCACTTGATGGGTGGTCATGGGCCCGTCTGATAAGATCAGTGGTTAATTCTTCGGGCACCCACAACTTCCACTGTTCTTCTTCTTGTATGGGGTCTCCGGATGCGTGTCCCATACGCTTGTAAATAAATCCATCCGTCAACCGCAGTTCCGGAAGCTGGGACAGTTGATTCTGGATAGTGTGAATCAGTTGGGTGTAGCTGGCTGACTTGAAGGCAGGATGGTCCAGATCGATCAATTGGGGGCTGTCGTCCTCTTGGACCAACTCGGCTCCTTCAGGGGCGAACATTCTGGATAAGGTGTCGGGGACTACATGCTGGCTTCCTTTTCGGTGGCGAATTGTGAAGTCAAATGCCTGTAGTTTCAGTGCCCACCTGGCCAATCTGCCGTTGAGATCAGTCTGGCTCATTAGCCATTTCAGAGACGCGTGGTCCGTAACGATTTCAAAGGTGTGTCCCTCCACATAGGCTCGGAAGCGTTTCACTGCCAACACCGCAGCTAGACATTCCTGCTCAGAAACCGTGTAATTTCGCTGGGCTGGGTTCAACTTGTGAGACATGAAGGCTATAGGTCTCTCCTCGCCGTCTTGTGCAACCTGGACTAAGACTGCTCCCACCCCATGTTGACTCGCGTCACAATGGATTGAGAACGGTTTGTCAAAGTCCGGGCTGTGCAGTACGGGGGCTGTAGTCAGACTCTTCTTTAGCTCTTCAAAGGCTCGCAAGCTGGGCTCTTCCCAGACGAATTTACGTCCCTTACGCAGCATGTCGGTCAAAGGAGTGGTAATGGTGGCATAGTCACGTACAAAACGCTGGTACCATCCGCATAAACCTAAGAATCGGCGTAATTGCTTGGTGGTCTTGGGTAATGGGAAAACGTCAATCGCTTGAGTCTTGTCCGGATCGGTCTTGATATGGCCATGCCCAATGATGTGACCTAAATACTTCACCTCCGTCATCACGAACTGACTCTTCTGTATGTTGATGGTTAATCTTCCCCTCCGGATGTGTAGAGCCACCTCCTGAAGCAGGTCGATGTGTTCGTCAAAGGTCTCGGTTATAAGCAACAGATCGTCCAAGTAAACGAAAACTTACCTTATCCATAAGGCGCGTCATTGTTTGGGGGGCATTACACAATCCGAATGGCATGGTCACGAATTGATACAGGGGCCGACCTGGGACTGTGAAGGCTGTTTTCTCCTTTGAACCGGGGTCTAAAGGAATTTGCCAGAAGGCGTCCTTGAGATCTAAGCTCGTGATGAAGTGGGCTTTAGGCAACCGACTCAAAATGCCTTCAATCAACGGTAGAGGGTATGCGTCCTTGACAGTGACGGCGTTCAAGCGTCTGGCATCTAAGCATAACCGGACCTTGTTCGGCTTGACAACTAAGGTGACTGGGGAAGCCCACGCGCTCTGTGATTCTTCGATTACGCCTAATGCTAGCATTCGATCCACTTCGGCTTATAACGATTTTTCCTTCGCCGGAGATATGGCAAAATGTCTCTGTTTTATGGGTTTAGCATCCCCCACATCTATAGTGTGGAACACCAGGGCAGTCCGCCCGAGACCTTCCTTCTCATGCGATGGAAAAGCCGATATAGCCGAGTCGAGACGCAGTTGCTGATTTACATCCAGAGTATGTCGTAATAAGTGAGTGGGTTGAGATTGGTCAGGAGCTGTGGTGACGGCCTCCAGGGTCGTACCGGAAAATAGTGCAGGGGCCAAGTTAAATTTTCGAACGAAATCCACTCCTAGATAAAGATTCTGGGTTAACTGAGGAATGATGAAAAATTCCAGAGGTTTAGTTACTCCTTTAAAGGTGACATCCGTCATAATTTTTCCCACTACAGAGTGACGAGTTCCGTCCGCCGTGCTTAACCAGGAGGTGAAATGACGGATTTGGTCCGCGTGCATTGCCAGTACCTCCCCTGCAAAATCAGCAGATATGCAATTCACGCTGGCTCCCGTATCGACTAAGCCTGACACTCGTTTTTGCAGGAGGTGTACTGACGCATATGGCCGAACATCATCCCTCAATAATTCGTCTAAGTGTATGTCCTTCAGCACCTTCCTCGACTGCCTGACTTTTCTCCAGAAGCTCCGCATCCGACGCGTGGCTCGCTTGCTTCGCGGTGGGACATTTGTAGCCAACTCCTCATGGAAGATGCGCTGTCGAGTAGCCAAATAATTCCGCAGCCTGACATGAAAAGGTTTTACATGCCAAGGAACTTTCGTCTCGCTATCATTTCCCTGCGAGTTGGCCTCGGCGAAGGATGGCGTCGGTTGTGGAACTTCGGGAGAACTGTGTTTAGCGGTGCGAGTCAGCAGAATTGGAGTCATGTCGGGGGCTTGGTCATAGCTGGTGATGGGGTCAAGATTGGTTCGTCCGGGGTTTAGGAGTGCCGACGGGTGGTCGCGGCACTCGGTGGCAAGTTTTTTCGCCCTTTGCAATTTGCACAGTCAGGTGCGTATGTGTCGGCCTTCCCGCAGCGGTAGCAGAAAAGCGTCGACTCCACTGGGCATGCATAGAACCGATGTCCCGGTTGTCGGCAGTTCCAACAGACCGTCGGGCTTGTAATTGCTTCAAGGGAGGGTCGATCAATCAATGCTGGGTCCTCAAGCTCCGGTGGTGCTACGCTCCTCGGTACTGGTACTGGATCAGCAAGCAGGTGGTCCGCTGCCATCAACTCCGCGGTGTGATGATTTTGGGGGATTTGGTCCCGTTATGCGAGGTTGTGGACGGAAGGTACCTCGCCGCTCATCCAAGTGTTGTTGCCTGCGGGCATGGAGGCGCAATCCCTGTATGGTGTTGATGAGAAAATGCAGAAGGCTGTTCTGGAGATCCCAGCGCATATTCTCTCTGATAATTTCTACCAGTTCGTCCTCGGGCATGGTAGTTCGCAAGCGAGTGCTCAATCTCACTATACTTGTGTAGTACTGGTCGAACGGTTCGTGAGCGCCTTGTTTCCGTTTCTTTATTTGCTCCCTTAGCTCTCTCTCAGTGAAGCCATCCTCAAATCGATTGCGGAAGGCTGCACTGAAAGAGTGCCAAGTGGGACGTGGCGTTGATTCTTTAAAGCTCCAGTACCAGTCGGCAGCGTCGCCGCTGAACAAAAGATGTGCATGCCGGAGGAAGGCCGAGGAATCACCTCCCAGGGTGCTGGATACTAACGCCTGAATCCGGAAAAGGAACCGGTCCGCCGATATCATATCGTTGAACCCTGTAAAGTTCAGGCGCCAACTCTCCATGATACGAGGCGTCGGGTCTCGAAAAGGTGTCAATGCGTTCCCGGGGGGAATCACATCCTCGATTGACCTGTTGTACTGAACTGCCTCGGGGGCTAGGGTTACCAACGGAGGTCCGGTGCTGTGTCGTGGTCTATATTCGGGAGCTCTGGGATCCATTCCCGAGTTCCTTGGAGGTGGGGCCCATTGCTCGGATGGTCGAGAGTGGGGCATAGCCACACTGGGATTGGGCTCCCAGCCAAGCGGAGTTCTCACGCGGCTGGGTGGTTGGCTCATAGGGAGATTCTGGAGCTTTCCCTCCAGGTTGCCAATCCTCTCCGACATATCTCTCATCAACGCCACGAGGGTGTCAATGGAGTGGGCGGAAGGCATGGGGGTCACCTCGGACACGACACTTGCGGCCGGAACTTCACCGCCTACGGCTCCTTGCAGGTCTAAAAGTGGTTGGGACGGTTCGGCCTCTGGAACTCCTTTCGCCACTGCTCCACGCGTTGGGAGGGGCGTTCCGATGGGGACGTCTACGGCAGACCGATCTATGGGTCGCCGGCATAACGGGCAAAGCTCGGACGTGAGGAGGAGCTGTTGGACACAGGCACGATGGAATAGATGTCCACAATCCAATCGCACGCTGTGTACCCCCTCCACTACGTCCTCGAAGCAGATCCCGCAGTTAGCTGGTTGGACCGTTTTGGATCTGGTCCAACGCTTGTCTGGGGTCCGCTTCGTTGCCATCTTTGATTTTTGCTGGGTGTGTTGCCAATGGGTATTCCTAAAAAAAAACAGCAAGGTAAGTTACTCCTACTACTAACTTAATATATATGGAAACTTAGAAATATATATTGGTGGCCGATAGTGGCGAGCTATTTCGATAAAATATAGAAAAAAAAAATTATTTGATATACACTTTCGACTCCCTCAACGGGAAATGCGAGTGCGTGGTAATCTGCCGAAGAAAGGGTGCTTTCGGTCGATTTACTAAATTTAAACCCCTACCCACATACATTACAAAACGTTTCTAATCTACGTTAGATGACTCGACGAGACAAGTGGTATAGCTACCGTAACAGCTTAGTACGCGGTCAAAACTCCCGACGCGTGGAAGCATTCCGGGCTCCGCAATTCCAGCATACGCCACCGAACGTTGAACCGATACCACTCGTCTATCACGCATACGAAATAATTAGAATCCTTCCGCGACATAAAGGCAAGGTAGCCTTCTATTTTCTTGAGAGTCCATGCTGATAGGTAAACCCATCAGACTGGCAGTTCCACCAAGAAAATAGAAGGTCCTTACAGGGGTTAACCTGGGACAACACATCGGAAGGATTCTGTCGCGAAAAAAAAAAATCAAACAAAGGAGAGCGCAAGCTACAACTCACGTGAAGCGACTTCTAGTGTGTATCACACAACTCCACTGCTCCTGATAGTGGGACTCGAGTACCAAAGTACCTTACATCCTCCGTAAAGGACCAACTCGTCAGAAGACGCGAATTTCTTTCCCCCTTAGGATGTTTTAGGCTCTACGTTGGGCGCCATTTGTAATGATTTTTAACATTTTAAGTTCGAACGCGGAACCGACCTCTCATCGGTTCTAGATGTTAAGTCTGAGTAGTGCCAACGGATGGTACCAACAGGTCAACCAATCCGTGCACCGTAACCCATTCACGCGGTGGCTGCTTGTCGGCCAGCTAGTTCGGAGAGGATTTCGGTCGCGGGTCTCCGAATGGGTTACGCTCAATTACAATATTTCAGCCACCTGAACATGCCCGTTTTCTAAAACGCGTTATCAAAACAAACCATACGGAGAGGAAACCTACTTTACGTTACTCCGTATTTCTTCTTATAACCAGTCAAGAATTCAAGATCTAATTTTTATTTCGCGTTCCCGAAGTTTCGACGCGGTACTGAAAAGTATACTACTCTAACTCAACCCGACGAAGACTACTCTAAATAAAATAACGAAACAATCAAAGGTACCGCGTACCGCGGGCGACGCGAAATCGACCTCAGCGGATTTGGCGAAACCCTACCCTCGCGACGACATACCTACCCTGCACTCTCTCCTCCCACTGAAAAAGAAGAACCGCTGAAAAGGAAAGTCTTTAGTTATTTATTCGCAATTCATTTTATTACTAAATTTTTTTTTTCGCAAATTTTCTAATAATAAAAATATATTATGAAGACTTGTTTGTTTTTTTGGTTGAATTATGGTATAAATCATCATTTAAATAATTAGCGCTGCTTAAGCAATTTCTCGCATAAAAGTGGGTCGTGTGGACTCAATTCAGAATAATATATGAACACTATTCTCTAAGTACAAATCATAATCATATGTATCTCCACTTTAGATGATTTTAAAAATTTTGCCATATTAATAAATATCCATTATAATTGTACTATAAACAATAATTGATTTATTTTACTACCGTTTCCTCCATCATCTTTACTCTACAATTACTTTATAATCAATTTTCAAAAATTCTATTATTTACGGACTTTTATTCTGACGTAGGTGTAAAATTAATTTATTTACAAAAAAATTCTTTTTTTTTTCCTTTTTTTTTACAGACAATCCTTTAAATTTACGTGTTTTCACTTTTTATATAATACAAAGACCATCAAAACTTGAAAAGCAAAGATTATAAATTAAGGTGGAATAAGATTGACTTGCTATAACAGAATTATCGGATTGCGGTAAATAGTTTATTTTCATCTATACAAATAGTCCACGTTTTCATTCATACAAGTCAATTTATTCACGCACTTTAAGTGTAAGTTTAAGATAAATTTCGTAAATTTCACTAATTAGTTAACTCCTATATAAAATATTACTACAATTTGTTACACTTCTAACATCCCTTAATTTTATTAGATTTTCTACATCATGCATCTAGAATAGTATAAAATTTTTTCGTTTTACTCTAAATATAATTGTTTGCATTTTTTTGTATTTCTTATACACACGCACAAGAAATAAAGTCTTGTCAATAATGAGCTCGCGCTATTGCATTCAATCGGTTCGAGACAATTTTACTACGCGTTATTTAGAATAATGTGGTCTTGGTGTTCTTGAGGCGTAGCAAAAAAAAATCAATTAGAACTCATAAACGAAAGCTGGTAGTGTAGAAGGAATGAAATCAACGTAAAATTAAGAAACTATCAACACAACCGTTTTAAAAATACTATTTGGATCAAACACAACAAACGAAACCTTTAGGAATTTATTCAAGGCTGTGATGAAGGCACAGCTGCCATACGATAAAATAAGTTGGCGCCTTTATTGGTGACGGGTGAGCTTCTGTGTTGAATACCCATTCATCTAATCTCTCTTCGTTTAAACGTATGCTCCTTTCTTAAAGACGCAAAATGAAAGAATAATACATTCGAATTCGAACCAATTGTTGCACGTCGCCAAACAATTACACGACCAGATGGCTGGGCCGAGAGGAGGGACTGTAATAAATAATGCGGCGCTGCAGCAGTGCTAATTTTTTTTGCATGTATTTGCAGAAAAAGCGATCTTTTCCCGGCAGGTTCTGACATAAATAGTCAAGCCGCAGGAAAGATGATTCGAAATTGCTTACCTGTGAGTTCAGTCACCTCCAGCGCCACTTCTTCACTGGTTACCATGTATTGGCGCTTGTGCACGTGGGGCCAAATATCCCCCTCTGGGCTAATTGCTCCAATTCCAAGGGGCATGAATCCCTAGTCACAGCAAGGGGAGACTGGTACAATGTTGTCCTGCCCTATTGTAGCCCTTTCTACTGCTTCCTACAGCATATGCGCACCACGGTAAAGTTCACTTTCACTGACAAACGGGTCGAAAGGCGCAGCGACGTGTAAAATCACTTTACCACTATGTAATACCGGAGCTTTCACTTGTCAAATTGACTACTTGTTTTCTCATCGGACAAAACAGATGTGTGGAATGGAACGCCACATGGCGGCAATGTGCATCTCCATTTGTCGCCAGTGGCATAGTGTTTCGATGGCCACGGTGGAGGGGGCATTCCCAGATGGATATGTCTCGAAATGCGTCGGGGTTTTGATTAATATTCTGTTTCAAATATTTAAATCCACAGATCTAAATATTTGGAGATAAAAAATATTTTCTGCGCAACGATATCCGCACGAAAGGTGAAGTCCGCTTGCACTTCGAGGTCATACCCATCTGGCCGAGTGCAAGGGTTCGGGATCGGAATCACTTCGATTCCCGGGCGTAGGCGTCACATTACACCTCGTCCTTGCCCGGAGAGGCTCATGGCCCACAAATGAGGGAGGGGCAACCGGGTGGTGATGGAGCCCCTGCGCACCCACCAGACCGGATTAAAATCCATAATTGTTGCAGTGGCCAGGTATTTCTCTTCTGAGTGGAAAACTCATACAACTCAACTTGCATAAGCCTTCCCATCAGAAGAGAAGTACCCCGCTGACCAATTTATGCCATAGAATTATGCAATTCGATTACATAACTCTATGTCATAAAGAGGCACCTTGCTCGGGCCACTCAACCCGCGAAGTACCCTGAAACAAAGAAAGATTATTACGTACCCGGCGGCTGGCTCATGTTTTAAGGGGAAAGCCTGCCACCGTACCGGGTCCTATACCCGGTCAGAACTAAAGGAAAGCAAAGACCGAAAAGTATCCTTTAATTCGACATTTCCTTTTTTATTATCTCAAAGAAAAAAATAGTACAAATTTTTACACGATTCGGACCTCAGTTTAAACTTTTGTTTGTTACTGGAAGAACAATTTACATTTTTTTTTGAAAACTTCCCTTGTTTAAATTTCTTTCATACAATATTAGTTGCTCTCTAGTATAGTTATCTATTACCACTTGAATTTAATGCTAACATATACATCCTTTTGATAATAGTAGAAAACAATTAACAGCTTATTCCCGTTACGCGTACATATACATTTTATATCACAACAATGAAAATATTTACATCGTATTTTCCCTATTGTAATAAATTGATTATATTGTACATACTATCGGCAAGATGAACATGTCGAGGGAAGTTTCTTATATGAAATAATTTGATTACGAAAGTTGATTTTCATTTTCATTAATTTTAAGTTATTTAATGTATTTATATAATTCAATAAAACATGCAGGAGAAAAATTTTGAAAAAAAAAGAAAGGGTACTTACCCCAGACCTCCTCCTACGAGCGCTCGTGTTCGGGGCGGGTAAGGGCTTGCAACTCGGATTATTATTTTTTAATGTTTAAAATTTAAGCCTAATCAAATTAAATTAATCACTTCGCGATTTTTCCGGTCTCTATTTATCTCTTGCTACGGTCAACAAATCTTCTTCGACACGTTTTACGTATGATTACGACAACAAATTAGTTACAGTGTTCTACGTGAACTACAATTAAGGTTGATTGAAAAGTATCTGTTTGCTGTTCCGAACTCCGCTTTGCACCGATTTGGTTTCCGATACTTGATTGGCTTTCGAAATTTGCATGAATTTGCCTGAATGCTTTTTCCGATTGTCGAGGACTAGAGGATGATACGAAAGATACATATGCGAATAGATTCGCGCTTCCAAACTAGATTTTCGTCGATGGGAAATTGAGTGGGAACGAGAGAAAATTTATCGTGAGATGAACGGAGCAACTATGTTTATGCACCAAATTCACTGTTATTTACGATACAATTGCGAATTCCGCGGTACTGAAATTTGTGATCAGGTTTTACTGCTGCAGATCTTACAGATACTTTCTGCTAAAACCTCTGAAGAATCACCGAGAGAATATCTGAATGGCGTGCTCTGCGTTCTGTTGACGCTGTTATCTCCTTTTAATTAAAACCAGAATGCACATCTCCGATGTGAGTCATTCGTCTTCGCGCTAGTTAAATTCACTTGAATTCGACCTAAACGCGTCCCGTAAAATTTCCTACAACCTGTTCTAACAAGTTATTCTTTTGTCTTTCTCCTCGCTTACACATCCACTCGCAAGAGACACGGCACGAAAATCACTCCACTCATTCATTCATATAAGTACATGGCGCCCAAGTTCGAAATTGAATTAAATTCTCATCGCGCAAATGTATTCGTTGATGGGGATTCCGTAATGGTTCCTTATCTTCTCATTACGATATTAATTATTCCGTACACAAAAGTTCACCTCGAACCGCCGCGGCGTCCACCTTAGGGGGAAAACAACGGATTATTCCCACTTACGGACAAAGGAATTAGAAAATTCAATATGATGAAAAGAATGAAGATCCCATCGACGAGGCGTCCGCGCTGTGTGGCGGTTTCGAGCAGACTCCCCCACTCGCGACAATCTCCCGGCAACAGCACCAGCAACACCAGCAAATCCCACTCCCGCTACCGCCACAGCTATCGCTCGTACCGTTCACTATGACAGTATTGCTGTTAATATTTGTAACTCTCACGCAATCGTAGTACTTGATGAGCACTGAACTTTCGTATTTTGCTACGTTGGAATACATAATTTTCACGTACCCAATTTAATTGACCTGTTGAATAGTCTCGTGCTCGTTTCACCTGATCGTAATATTGATCACGTAACGATGAGATATGATGAGTACCGATATTTCGTATTTCTTTTAAATATTTCACTTGTGAATTATAACTGCCGTGAGTTCATTCAATTTGTTGAGCACAGTTTTCGCGAATACGATTAGCTTGTTGTGTATAATTTTCGCGTAAGTTTTCCAGCTGCTGACTTTTATAGTGCTCAATACTATCAAGCATTGCGTATATTTGTCGGCCTCGCGGTGTTGATTTTTCTCGTGAACAACATGAACAGCATGTGTTGCAGAATTTTTCGCATATTCCAAATCTCTGACATATTCGACGTATTCCCTGAACTATTAAAGTTATCGCTAGAAATGCTGCTGCGGCAATTATTCCACAAATAATGCTGCCAATTTTCACTCGCAAGAAAACAATAGGATCAATGTAAAGCCTTATATTAGCCGCCGCATTGCCCATTACATTAAACGCATAGCATGTATACAATCCACTATCATTGCGTTGAATATTATGAACTTGTAATGATCCACTCTCTAGAAGGGAAATGCCTGCCCTCAATTTTTCTGGAAGTAATCCACTTAAATTCAGTTCTTCTCGTGTTTCGTCGCTCAGCAAATCTTTTTCAATTCGCTCTCCGAATTTTTGTGGAGGAAGCAATTCAACTCTTTTGTCAGGATCTGCACTGTGACGCAAGATTTCATTGGTGGTGTGATCCAGAGAATATCCGGAGGCGGGTTTCCAGTGAAAACACACTCCAGAGTGGCAGTTGATTTCAAAAGATGCATACGACTATCTGAAGACTTGATTATGACAGGCTTAATGCATTTTAATTTTTTTGATGACGGTTATCAGATCGCCAGGATACCCGTGTTGGCATCTCAGTGTTGCAAGGCCATTCTGGAAAATCATGTTGTCGGAAGTTACCACTGGTGACATTCTAATTTTGAGCGCACGCTGTTCAAGCCAGTCCGCTGTCCAATGCATGCGGCAATCACAAGCATAGTCATTGTCGTTCAAATTTACATAATCTAGCGCTTTGACCTTCTTCAGCTGTTCTGGTATGTATGTAAGCCTATTATTTGATATATCCAACCATTTCCATTGACTAAGATCGCCTATTTCTTTCGGCAAGTAACGACGACCATTTCCTGATAGATCAAACCTTTCAACCGCTGGCGTATTTTTCAGTGTGCATGTCGGCGTATTGAACGGAGTTCACAACAAATTGATGATTGACCGCCGAGAAACGTGATGTTTCATAGAATAATTTGTGTACATATTCATCTGTACGATATGGTTTCATTTGGAGATCATTGAAAAATCCTTTTTTCTCGGGGCGAACGAGGGCCGCCACAACCGTACCTGCTCGATTACTGCAACTATCTCATCTGCATCTCTAACTTACGAGGAGCTATGCACCGTCACTACGGAGGCCGAGGCTGTGCTCAACTCACGTCCGATAGAGCCATTATCAGACGACCCTAACGACATGGCAGCACTAACACCGGGACATTTTCTTATTGGGGAACCACTCACTACAACAATACATAGTCGTGCATGTGACACTAATCCAAACCTACTCACCAGGTGGAAACTCGTGCAGCATATCCGACACGAATTTTGGCGCAGATGGTCAATCGAATACCTTTCTGAACTACAACAGAGAGCAAAGTGGACCCTAGGTTGTGACAACGTCAAACCAGACATGCTAGTTCTCATCAAGGATGATAATGCCCCTCCCTTGAAGTGGCAACAAGGACGGATAGAGCAAACAATTGAAGGAAGTGACGGACGTTGCCGATTTGCAGATGTCAAAACTAAAAGTGGCATCTTTCGAAGAGCAATACACAAACTCTGTCCTCTTGTAAAGGCATGCGAAGAGTTCAACCAAACCACGTCAGCCACAACTAAGGTATCCGCAGAAACTCCCAAGCCTAAACAACTCAAAAAACGGCATCCTAACCAAGGTAGATTCCTTCCAATCAACTCAAATTGGGGTGAAAATCGGAAGAAGAACCATCCAGAATTAACAAATAGCGAAGTCCCTGTAAAGCGTTCTCGCCCTACATCCATGCTAGCAGCAACCTTAATAACCTAACTCGTTCTGCCTACCATTAGCACCGCATCTCCCCCTATAACGGTTGATCCATTCACGAAGGACCCTGGAATTTACTTCGAAGCAATCGGACAAGCAAAGCTAGTAACCAACGAATGGAACAAATAGCGAAGTCCCTGTAAAGCGTTCTCGCCCTACATCCATGCTAGCAGCAACCTTAATAACCTAACTCGTTCTGCCTACCATTAGCACCGCATCTCCCCCTATAACGGTTGATCCATTCACGAAGGACCCTGGAATTTACTTCGAAGCAATCGGACAAGCAAAGCTAGTAACCAACGAATGGAACGTAATTACCTTCTATGATTTAAAACACTATTGGGAATAATTAGATGGGATTCGTAACGGTATACTCAACATGAAAAAGCTGTGTGCATCAATCACTATTCAAGGTCAAGTATGCACTCAAACCTTACAGCAGTTCACACACTAACTATCTCATATTGAGCAGCTAAACGAAATCCTTCACAAGGGAGGAGAAGGCAGAAGATACCCTGCCAGAAGAAGAAGAGCACCACTGGACATCGTGAGCAACGTCGCTAATAAACTTTTCGGTATTCTAGATTCGGACTACGCAGCATACCACATTTAAGTCCAAAAATGAGACTGTCCGCCTGTTATGGAAAACTTCATTAAGTTTGCCCGATTTAGAGATTCATGATAAAAGTCTTACATGCTTTGCACATTTCCATCGAAGTTTAGTAAGGTCAGAAAGATGTGAATTCTTAACCGGGAACGCATTGCCCAGACCAGTGCATGATTCTTCTCAACGTAAAAGAAAAAGTGAGCAAGAGTGGAGCATCTGTAATCCACGATTCACTTTGCGTAATCATGTTGGTGATCCTGTGTGGAGGACACAAGGACCGTTTTGCACATTCACGATATGCGGAGTCTGGGTTAAGTTTTATCAACAAATGATACGCTTTAGTACAGTGAATGAATCCAAATTACTGAGGCCATTAGAGTGCTTTTAACAATATCCATAAAAGCGCGAGTATTTAAAGTGTTTTACGAATTTGAAACACAAGTCATGAACAATGCAATTAAAAACAATTTATGACGTGCAGAGTTCATCCGCTATTTTCAATTATGTATTCATGAATTGAACAATTGTCTAAACCATATAAGTTGGCGAACTAATTAAAAAAAAAAGGAAAAGATCCTCCATATACGACACGTTATAGGAATTTATATACATATAAAAAAAAATGATAGAAGAAAATCATCATATCATCTCAATAAAAAATCAATTCAGGAAAGTCGAGTCGAACACTATGTACTTAAATTAATTTTAACGAAAAAGTGAAGGAATATTTCAATTAGCAAAAATATTTTAACAATTGTGTGGAACAACTATGAAAATAAAAATTTGAAAGAGTACACACACCTGTTATATGGGTGTGTAAATTGTAAAAAAAAAATAAGGATAACAAATGTACCTGTTTTACATAACAAAAGAAAAACAAAATGTTAAATGAGAAAAAAAAAAGAGAATATGCAGGAAAAAAGAAATTTGAGATCGAGTGGAACTTCTTATGTAAAATTGAAAATCAAAATTGCATAACGATTAAATTTTCGAATGTGATATCAGTTTCTAGACGACATTTGGTTAGTAAATTTCCAAAAAGGAGCCATGCAATCAAATAAAAAGTCAAGCGTTAACCGTGATTTTGTGTTTGAGAGACTTTCAACCATAAAGCAAAGTAACTGGAAAAATATCCGGCATTTGGTTTATAAAGCTTCAGCTTTGATAAATTAATTTCAGTAGCTTTTACTATTACTTTTTACGAATAAAAATTTCATACTGTAGAAAGTACAATCCCCATTGATCACACATATATACTTGCTCCTTAAAATAAATAGACAACCTGACCATGGGAATCAACTAGTTTATACCATTCAGTTACATTATCGGAAGCATTGCAGCAACTATGCAACTTTGATTTGAGTTCTAGTTTCTTAAAAGCTGTTCTATAAATACCAATTTTCACCAAAGTTACTGAAGTTATATATATAAAAAAAAAGAAATTCAAATATGACGTCTCATAACTAGAAGAAAATAAGGGTTGCGGTTTCCATCGAGATACTTCGATTTTCTCTGGCTATTAACAGAAGATAGGCAGAAGAGTCGTTCTTCACTTTCGATTAAAATGTTCAACTTCTGATACAACTAATTTGATTTGTATATACATTCAAATTTCTTATTATTCCCTCGGTTTGTTTATTAGATTAACAAGTTTTAGTTATGCGCATAATTAAGGACGACTTTACGTAGTATGTTAAGCGTAAACGTTAAGCTAAGAATAAGGAAGGCAATTAATGCAGCTAAATGATATTGCATGTTAATCATAGCCAATCTAAGATAACTTTCAAGGCTAACGAAGAATATTAAACAGAAAACGAACGATATTAGTATTGAATGAAACCCAGCAATAATTATAATTTGTTTATTGTTATATTATTTACGTATAACTGTATCGTAGAAAAAAACAAACAGGTCCTAAATATGAACATAAAAGAATTAAATAATTAAACAACAAACCTGTACCATAAGTAGGGACTTCAGAGAAGATTAAATAAAGACTTGTAATTGTAATTATATCTGAAAATTAATTAAACCCAAAAACAATAGAAATTTTCAACTGCAAAATACAAAGATGAAAAACAAAACTAAGTTTGAAGATGGACGTGAATAAATTCATTTAATTTAACTTATCGATCAATTTGGTAGAGAACAAAACAAATTATTAAATTAACAAAACAAATAGAAAAATCACTAGAAAAAAATATTTAAAACACAAAATTTCAAAACGAAGCAATGTAATAAAACGTATTAGTAATGAAAATTTAGTATGCGCATGGATCAACGATTTCGTACCATAAATTAATTTAATAATGAGATTAAATTTAACAAATTACGATGTAAAACAAAATATGTACAAATAACTGACAAATACCAGTTGATTTGCAAATAGAGAAATATTAAAAGTAGCCTGTAAGTGAATGAAACTAGAAAAAGAAATAAAAACGGAAAAACTACAAATCATAAATTGTTATAATTTACACTAATGGACACAGTTTAGCGAATAAGATCGTAATGAATTTTCCTACTTGTTAAAGAACTCCTTAATAAAAACAAAGGTAAAATCATTACAAACCCATACTAGCATAAGTAAGAGACAACTTGCAGTTAACAATAATATACAAAGAAACAAGTTGGGTAGACAGACCTACGCTCATGTCAGAAGGGTTTTGTACTCAACTTCTCAGAAATGCAGTCACCAGCAACGAATAAAATCAAGAAATATGTCAAAGAGATGTGCACGTTTAAAAGAAAATCCATTGTTTGTCTATTTTCAACGGGCGCCATTTTGTTGCAAACCGACAAAAATCACTCAAATCATGAACTCCTAAAAATATTAATGTTATTGCCCTTATTTGACAATTTCAAGAAGATCAAATCAAAACTGCAGTGACTGATTCGATGGAGAGTCCATAAAATGCCAAAATCATTTGTTATTGTTGTTGTAATTGGAGAAATTTCAAATGGCTATAACTTCCGTGTATATCATTCGACTTACATAGTTTGGGGACCTTCTGTAGGACTACTTAAATAGCGAATTTCGTTCAGTTTAAGGGTACCTACCCGATTTTATTGGGGAAAATGTGAAATTCGAATATCATACTATTATTAACAAAGTTGAGCGAATTTTGACTTCTAAGGTATTTTTTGTTGTTGTACTCATAAACACCTCCACCCCTTATTTTTTTCAGATTTTTCGGATCGCATGTGCCCAATCGCGAGGGGGGGGGGGGGGGACGCCAATTTTTCGTGTGCGCCCCTCGAAGCAAACTTTACCAAACTAAGACCTGTTTTGAAAAGTTCTCATTAAGACCTTTCATTTGATACCCATACGGGCTACCTTTGATGAAAATATTTTTTCGGGGCGGTCACTCCCTTATATGGGGAGACCCCCCTTAAACACCTTATAAAATTTTTTTGTAGTTGAACTTTGAAGAGAGCACCACTTTACACCTACATACAAAATTTGATGTTTCTAGGTTAAGTAGTTTCCCAGAAAAACTCCTGTGACACACGGACGGACGGACAAACAGGATGCGATTTTAGTAGGGTTTTGTAAAATTATTTTAAAAACCCTAAAAAGGTTAAAATAAAATAAAATGAATTGCTAATACAACACGACTTTCCTTTCCAGCATGCCCTTCTCTTCCAGCCGGACTGAGAGCGAACGGTAAGTATGCCGTGACGAGGGTAAGGTTGTAGAAATCCTCGGATGGTCGGTTTCGAGTCCACCATAAGTTGTGTTGCGTTTTTGTTAGAGTAGGTTTTTTCTGATTCGAGTTAGAGTAGAATATTTTTCGGTACCGCGTCGGTGAAATTCGGGAACGTGAAATTAAGTCTAGTTTTTTTTTTTGTTGTTGGCTGGATGAAAAGATGGAATACGGAATAAAGTAAAGTAGGTTTCTTTTCCGTATGTTTGAATTTTTGACGCGTTTGAAACGGGCACTTGATGGTGGCTGAGTTGTTGTATCTCGGACTTAGTCTGCTCGCGTAAGACCTGCGACCGAACTCCTCTCCGAACTAGCTAGCTAGCCAGCAGCCACTTCGGAGTAGACTAAGTGTGTCCGGACTTGTTGACCTGTAAGGTTGGCACGTCCAAAGACTTCACGTCTAGAACCGATGAGAGGTCGGTTCCGATTGCGTTCGAACCGATTAAAAAGAAAATCATTACAATTCACTTAACCTTCCTTCATTTCCTGTGCGTATATCTCGCAATAATTGTGTAAGTTAATTGTCACCTAATGAGAGCTCTGTTAGGACTTGTTTCAACTTCTCACTATCAGACATAGAAAGCCAATCTATTAATGCAGCAACTAACTAATTTATTAATGCAATTAACAGTTATATAGGCTGCAGTGCTACGAAGAAGAAGAATTCACAGAACTAAATTAACATTGAATCAATGTTGATGTAAAATATTACAATCAAAATGAATTATGTTGAATAACTTTTTTATAAAAAATTTGAGACGGCTGTTTATGCCTTGAGTGTGGGACATTCAAAAATGGATTTTTTTTGGACTACCCACCAAACATCTCGCCCTTCAGTCTGTGAACGTAGCGTGGAGTCGTGAGACTCATTACTTTGCGCTAGGCCTCGTTTGCCTACGTCTAGACATGCCTTCGGGTTACCGGAGTTCCTCTTCTAGCGGGAAGATAGGAAGTAGAAGGGATTGCTGGAAAAGAAACCCCTTCAGTCTCCACGCCTCCTGACGCTGCAATATATCTGTTCCTTACTAGTCGTTAGCTCCAGGTTCATCCATTCGGCATCGTAGTCTGAAATACAAAAAACACACAAAGAATAGCTGTCAAAACAAAACCCAATGAAGTCACTTATCTGAGCCGATCAAATAAACAGCAAAAACATGAATTCTAGTCACATCTTAACACTTTAAAACTTCTATGTACAAAACTTGTAAAACATCAACAACTATGACAACTTAAACTGGAATGTCAATGTAAATGTCATTAACAGATCGTAATTCAGAATAGTAAACTTGAGAACATAATAGTACCGCAACATCCACAATGACAATTATGGTAAATAGTTAGATAGAGACAACTCAATTTGTTAATAGCAAAGTACCAAAATCCTTTGTCTGAATCGTTTCTTTGCTTGAAAATTCCGGTACTTCTTGGCAGTTTGAAAATGTGCTCAATCTCGAAAAGGAAATCGGTCGGTACGCACGTATTTCAAACGTCAAACTTAGCGACTTCAAATAAAATTAAATTTGAATTGAATTGTTATTGTAAATTGTTGTGCGCATCAACAAGTTAAACATTTTTGAAAATAAAGTTCTGTGTTTTTCGTTTCATCTTCTAGAACCGAGTTTTTTAGTGCAAACAATGCCCTTTTTATCTTTTAGAGCTGCCTGAACCAAATTTGCCACATGGTTTCATTTATCAACCGATACAAGCATCTCCGGTTATAATTTCCTCTTCAGTTTTACTGAAGTGGTCACCATGGTGCTTGCGTCAACTTTTGCAGATAAAAAGTGTGTTGCAGCCGTCATTACCTCCCCTGAGCAAAACACACATTCCGGAGACCATGCCATGCAAATCTTGTGCAGGTGGTCCGCGTAATTTAGTGGTTGCAGTGCTCACCCCGTAAGCCAAAGGTGACTGGTTCAAATCCCGTTGGTGACAATGAGATTTGTCGAGTGATTCTTCAGATGGACTATAAGTCCATTCAGTTATGATACTATACCTACTGGTTTAATATCAGAACGTATCGCAGCTACATGGACGGACACATGGCCAAAGCGTGGTACTGACCACATTTGGAGGCTGTAGTGGTACGAAGACGAATATATTTCTGCGCTTTCTAATAAGGAAAGTGATGGGTAGTACCCTTGCGATCACCAACACCGCAATTTGAAATGCTCCTTGTTTCTAGATATGTGCCAACCGCTTTTAGTGCAACTCCTTGCTGAAAGCGTCATCTCTTAGTTCTGATCCATAGAGTAACACAGGCTGCACCGCGCTCATCAGGAGTCGTCTCCTTGTTGGGGTGGGCCCCCTATGTCGGTCATCAGTAGAGTTAGTGCCGTTACACGCGGTGTAGCCTTACTAGCTGTTGCCTTGATTAGCTCGGAAAAACTCATTTTCGAGTCTATCAATACAACCAGGCATTTGATTACTGGTTTCGATTTGACTAGCATTTTTCCGATATTCATAGTCCTTGCTATAGGGATTGTCTTCTTTGTTAGAATGAATGTTGAGCCCGAACTCCTTCGTTCAGCTGGGAATCCAAGATTCCAAAAGTTCAAAAAAAAACGAAGACGAGACTCTAGCGTTTTTTGACGTATATGTTGTTTTTTTTCTTAAATTACAGACAGCAGCTATTACGCTTGTTTTCTAATTTGAGATGAATGAATTTATGGATTAACTTATGCGATGCGCAACCCTTCACTGATGCTCGACTACTTAATGACGTCCCATTCCACACACTCGTGGAGTTGATGCGTTCCCATCATCGTCAGACACAACGTCAGCGCAATAATTGTATGTGACTGACCATGAAACTGTACGCGCATCATCATCAACCGATAAATACAATGCGCGCATTATGCTTACATTGCATTGTCGATAGCGCAATACACCATGAGAACGATATGCGCTGAACATATCATCGTTAGCACCATGGCATTGTGATACGATATGTGAACATATCATCGTTAGCACCACGGCATTGTGATACGATATGTAAATATGCTGACGACTGATTATGATGCTATTACGATTGATGGAATTCAAATTGTTATTATTCCTCTTGCATTGGATTATTATCAAAGTGACTGAATGTGTTGCAGTTGATGATGCTGCTGATGCTGTTAATAGTGTTGGGACGTGAAGATTGTGATATGATAGAAACGTTGGTATGACATGAAACATTACTTTGCGAAATATGTGGTGATTTTCGGTGCATTTGGGATATGTATAATTGATTAGAATGGTTTTTTTCCTAGATACGGTGAGTCTAAACAATGACCACTTCCTCACTGACGCGATTGGTGCTACTGGGGACCTATCTCCTCGGCAGTACGACTTTAGAGCAGGACGCGCTACCATTGATGGGATTGCAGAGATGGTGAGCGCGGTCTGGAAGGCAGAGGCATATAGTCGCACCAAGCGACGGATCCTCATGTTGGTGACACTCGACGTCAGGAACGCCTCAAACTCCGCTAGATGGGTGGATATTCTGGATATGCTGGAACCCCCTTTCCAAGTTCCAGAATATCTAATGCGGCTGTTAAGGAACTACCTAAAGGACCGAAGCCTGATCTACGACACAACACAGGACCAATGAAGGAAGGAAATTACATCGGGTGTTGCCCAGGGACCTATCCTCGGTCCGGACCTGTGGAACGTGTCTTACGACGGGCTACTAAGACTGGAGATGCCAGATGATGTTGCGGCTCTGGTCGCCTGACGCACCGTTGAACAAGCGCAACTTAGGCTAGGTATGCTAATGCGCCAAGTGAGGGACTTGATTACTGCTCGCCGGTTCAGTTTAGCACTGAAGAAAACCGAAGTGGTCATCTTGACAAAAAAGAGAATCCCTAGAGTAAGGATGATCAGTATTGGAGACTTACGAATCGAATCGAAGCCATCGGTGAAGTACCTGAGGCTACTGATTGACTCGAAGATGAGTTTCTCTGAGAAGCAGATCAGGGCAACGGCTGAGAAGGCTACTTCGGGAGTATCGGCTCTGAGTCGACTTATGGCCAACGTAGGGGGACCCAGCCCATCAAGAAGACGCCTCTTGATGAGTGCTGTAGGGTTAGTGCTACTGTACGGAGCAGAAGTATGGGGCCACGCTCTCAGTAAGGAGGTATACCGAAAACGTTTGGCACAGGTGCAGAGAAGAGGAGCACCGATGATTGCATCTTGGTATCCGACAGTCTGTGATTCGGCGGTGAGAGTTATTGCAGACGTGATAACTGTCGCCCTCCTTGCTAGAGAGCGCTGGGCTATTTACCTGTGCCGAAACGAGGATGCGAGGGACATGGTTGTCCGCGAGGAGAGACAGCGCTCGATTGTCTTGGGTGAATTACACGAAGGGAAGGTGGACTGCGCGCCTCATCCCGGATGTGAGTCCATGGCTAAATCATTCGTTCGATTTAGCCATGGACTCACATGGTGAGACTGACTTCTATCTGACGCAACTTTTGAGCGGGCATGGATATTTTCACTCTTACCTGCACAAGATTGATAGTTTCGCTCCCCCGATTGTCGGTTTTTCCCAGGGGTAGAAGACAATGCCTGCCATACATTGTTTGCGTGCACAAAATGGGTCAGACGGCGAAGAGACCTCTACAGGGAGACGGGAGAGCACACCCCGGATAATATAGTCGCGGTGATGCTCGAGTCGGTTGACAAATGGAAGCAGGTGGCACATTAAGTTCGGGCAGTCCTAAAAGATAAAAGGGACTCATTGCAGCCGGGGGCTTTGGAGCTGGGGGATCGCTTTTCTAGCACTTCCCCTTCCCTTCTCTCCTCCCACTAGAAGGCTTGAAGGCGTCTCACGGCGTAAAAAACCTGTCGAACGGTTCCAGGCTAGTTTCTCAGGTTGACAGGGGAGGTGTTTAGTGGGGAGTCCAGTCACCTTCTTTCGAGCATGGGAGTTCGACACTCTGTGCGTAAAGGGCATTCACCTCCCAAACACAAAAAAAAAAACAATGACCACTTTAGTTTACTCCAGTGCCAGCCTGAAACCGCGAGCAATCATCCAGTCCCTCACGCGGCTCATTAGCATACCTACTTGATGTTGCGCATGTTCGACTGTGCGTTCAGCGTCATCATCATCCGCATAGCTAGCCGATCCAGCGTGATTCATCCGGCAGCTCAAGTCTCAGTAGCCCGCCTGTAATACGAGATGTTCCACAGGTCAGGGATGAAGCTCTCGGTGACAACCGTTGTCACTTTCATCCTCCTTCCTTCGTGTAATAGGATACGGTCCTTTAGATAGTTCCTCAAAATACGCGTTTCTGACGTAAAGAGTAACCAGCAGGACAATCGGACGGAACTGCTATGTCCCTCTGCATACTGTACTGCGCTCACCACATCCACGATTGTATCGACTGTGGAGCAACCTGTATTGCATGGCGATAGGCTCGAGCAGCATGAATCGCGTCAGTGAGTCTTCCCCTGATGAATTTTTCGAGCACTGTCTCGGCCGAATCCATCCTACATAACGGACGCTATGCAGACGTCAACTTGGAAATCTCTTTGCCCTTGCTGATCAACACGAGCCTCGTTACCTGCCAGCAAGCGTCGAATATATTGAGCAGCAAATGAGAGCAAAAGTGAATCACCCTCTGCAGCACAGCTGGAATACCATTTAGTCCTGCAGTCCTTCTTACCATCATAGACAAGACTGCATCCTCCAGTTTCATTTTCGTCCAGTCGGCATTCCACTGGTGTTTCACCGTGGACACCATCAATATGGATGGGGGGTGTAGCGACAGGAGCTCGTACTATATCGTCCATTTTTACGGTACGTATGAGCAGGGTAACCGTTGTGCGCTTTGGGAAGCCTGATGCCCTACGGACGTCTTCTATACATGAAGCATAAAAGATGGACGAGATAGTGCGGGCGCTTTTCTCCGTCCATACCCTACGTCATTATGCAGTCCATGGTGATGCAGCAACCGAATGCCCACTCCTCACACAGCCGGAACTGGAAGAGGCAGTCTTACCATTGAAAACAAGGAAGGCTCTAGATTCACATGGTGTTCCCGCTGAGGTGTTCAGCTTTTCGATCACCATTGCCCCAAGTTGCTACTCAGCGCATTCAACGCTTGCCTACAGCCTGCTAGATGGGTGGATATTCTGGATACGTTGGAAACCCCTCAAATTTCAGAATATCTTTTGCGACTTCTGAGGGACTACCTGAAAGATAGAAGCCTGCTTTATGACACGGCGCAGGGCCAACGAACGATGGAAGTTAAATCGGGTGTTGTGCAGGGATGTATCTTAGGATGGGCTACTTAGACTGGAGATGCCAGATGAGTCGAACAAGCGCAATTTAGGCTAGCTATGCTAATGCACCGAGAGAGACTGGATGACTGCACACGGATTCACCTTAGCATTGGGAAAAACCGAAGTGATCATCATGACAAAAATAATCCTTACGAGTAAGGACGGCCAGTATTGGAGAAATACTAATCGAATCGAAGCCAGCGGTAAACTACCTTAGGCTACTGATCGAATCGAAGATGAGTTTTTCTGAGCAAATTAGCGCAACGGCTGAGAAGGCTGCTTTAGGAATATTGCCACGTAGCGAGACCAAACTCATCAAAAGACGCCTCTTAATTACTGCTGTAGGGTCGGTGCTATTGTATGGAGGTGAAATATGGGGCGACGTTCTCATTAAGGAGGTGTACCGAAAGCGCTTGGCATAGGTACAGAGAAGAGAAGCACTGAGGATTGCATCCTCACATCCGACAACATCTGATTTGGCGGTAGAGTTATTGCAGGCGTCATACCTGTCGTCCTCCTTCCTAGAGAGGACTTACGTCGAAGCGAGGGCGCGAGGAGAGGCAGCACAGCCGTCTTGGGTGAATTGCACGAAGGAAAGGTCGGCTGCGCGGCTCAACCCAAATCTAAGAACTTGGCTAAATCGACTGCAACTGACCCAGCTTTTGAGCGGGCATGCTTACTTTCAGTTTTACCTGCACAAAATTGGTACGTCATTGTCGCCCAACTGCCGATTTAGCCCAGGAGAGGAAGACGATCCCAACCACACATTTTTTGCCAATGATGCCAACCGCACATTTTTTGCAATTAATGCGACGAGACCTTTACGTGGGAACAGGCGAGCTAACCAAGGATAGTGTAGCCGCGATGGTGTTTGGGTCGGTTGACAAATGAAACCATGTGGCATATTATGTTCGGGCTGTTCTAAAAGATAAAATTGACTCACAGCAGCCGGGAACGTCGGGGCTGGGGAATCACTTATTTAGCGATTTCCCTCCCTCCCCTTTCGTAGGAGGGGATCTCCCAGCTTGAAGACACCCCACGGTGTTGCAAACGGTTTCAGGTTGACAGGGGAGGTGTTTAAAGTGTAGTGGTAGCCCCACACTCAGTGCTTAAATGGCATTCACCCCACAACAAAAAATAACCTTTGGGCGCCACACTTCCGTATGCTTAGCTTGTAGCCCAGGCCCTACGGGTCCCTGTTCATGTCGCCCACCAGGTCTTGCCAGCAGTTAGCCTTGCTGCTGTTGATACGTTTGGGAAGACATTTTCTGGTCGACCTCTATGGAGCTAGCCTGGTGAATGCCTCATCCCAAATTCACTTCGCTGTTCAGTAATTTCAGGTAACCACTAGTCTATTGGAAGCTTGTCATGCCGGAGTCTCTGACTGAGATTTCCCGAAGCAAATCTGAACCGACCTCTCATGAGTTAAAGACGAAATTTCTGTACGTGCCAAATGGACTGTACCCTACATGTCAACTAGCCGGGCACCCTTTGTCTACTCCGAGGTGACTGATCGCAGGTCTTACGCGACCAGACCAAGTCCGAATACAATTCCTCAGCCACCGAGTCAAATGCCCGGTTAAAACGCGTTTCAAAAATTTCCCGAAGAAGACTTTTCAACATTACCTTAACGTTGCCTTCGGATCAATCGACATTGAATTCGCGCATTCCTGATCTGTGCCAGACATAAGCTACTCTCATTCTAACTGAAATATTCTACGCTAATTAAAGGTGTCAAACACAAGTTATGGCCCCACATACCCGAACCGAGCCAACCGATTATTCGCGAATTTATGTAAAACCTACCTCGTCACCGCATACTTATCTTCCGATTCCATTTCCTTCTGAAAAATTCTACTGGAAAGGAATGAACTGGTTAATTAAACAATAAATTTTCTTGCTTTCGAAAAATCTTTTCTTTTTTATATCTATACCTTCTACATTTTGCGGAAAAATTATCATGGCACCAATTCCACGTTGATGATTAATTATTATACTCGTATTTATGGGATGTTCTTTGTCAAACGGAACAAAGCTCTATCCCAAATTCATGCAAATGGATTTTATGGGTCTTGAGCTTATATTGATTGTAATTGAACCCTCTTCATGGGCTGGTGTGGCTTTTTCAAAAAATTCAAAATGGCAACTCAATATGGCCGCCGTAAATCAGAGAAAACTCAAGGATTGGCAGTAACACGTTGGCAAAAAAAAAATGACGCCCAATTCAATTGGGGTTACGTGCAAAGTTTGTTATTAGCAGGCCTAAAAAGTTGAATTGCCAGATTGGCGAAATCGAACATGGCGGCTGAAACCCAAAAATTGTCGAAAATTGATATACATCAAGGCTCCGACTTAAGAATTTGATATTTATACTGCTTATATTAATCTCAAGATCTACAATCGATTGCATATTTCATATGGTGGTTTTCAGAAAATCTAAAACAGCGACTTGAATTTTGTATTAACTAGAAAGCTGCTTGCGTTTAACAGGGTTGAGCTGTATTCTTACAACTGAAGCCGGCATTACTTTTTAATTTATTTCAGTTTTTTTCTTATCTGTTTTCTTTTTGTGTTTAATTTTTTTATTTCATACAATTTAAAATTGTTTATTTTGTTGTTGATAATATTTCGGTTGCATCAGAATATCTAAACGCAGTAAGAATTTTATTGCATGAAATTTTGAAGGCATGACCTTTAGAAATTTTCGGTACCTTAGCTGCGGTATCAACCCTTTTTCAAGTTTTCTAGAAACTATCATAGTCTTGTTGAGTGTAGTGATAAAATGTTATTTTGGGAAATTTATTATTGGCCCAATTAGACAGTTGAAAAGAATTTAGAATAGCCTCATTCTTTCTCTTGTAAGCTTACTCGTGTTGCTTGACTCTTAAATATTGCCCCCAACTCTGTCACATTGTTACGTTATTCACATCCCACCTAGGGTCTTGCCGGCCAACTACACTCACCTACGCATCACAAAAGCTATCAACAACGGACCTCCTGAGAATTGTAACGAAAACGCACAGTTAATATTTTTTCTTTAGTTTATTATCCCTAAAGCGGTATACAGTGTTGTCGTCAATTTCACTTAACTTATTATTTATTCGGGGCTGAGAACGTGCCTTAGCTCGATGACGGTGTAATGATTTTAACATTTTTACGTCCGAACGCGGAACCGACCTCTCATCGGTTCTAGACGTTAAGTCTGAGTAGTGCCAACGGATGGTACCAACCGGTCAACCAATCCGTGCACCGTAACCCATTCACGCGGTGGCTGCTTGTCGGCCAGCTAGTTCGTAGAGGATTTCGGTCGCGGGTCTCCGAATGGGTTACGCTCATTTACATATTTTCAGCCACCTGTACACGCCCGTTTTCAAAACGCGTTACAAAAACAAAACCATACGGAGAGGAAACCTATTCTACGTTACTCCGTATTTCTTCATTAACCAGTCAAAAGTACAAAAGCTAATTTTTATTTCGCGTTCCCGAATTTCCGACGCGGTACCGAAAAGTATGCTACTCTAACTCAACCCGACGAAAACTACTCTAATAAAACGACAAAACAACAAAGGTACCGCGTACCGCGTACCGCGCACGACGCGAAACCGACCTCAGCGGATTTTTCTAAACCCTACCCTCGCGACGGCATACCTACCCTGCACTCACTTTCCCGCTGAAAAAAAAGAACCGCTGAAAAAAAAAGAACCACTGAAAAGGAAAGTCGTTAATTAGTTAGCAATTCATGATTTTAATTGTAATTTTTCTCATACAATAAGACAAAAAAAATAAAACATAAAACTGAAAGATTGCACAAATAAAAACATGCATATCTTTATAATAATAATTATTGATAAACCTAAGACTTTTCTTAACTTAAAATAAATGTATATATTTTCTTCTTATTCTTTGTTTTTTTTTTTTTTAATTTAATTCAATTACAACATTTTGATATTGTTTCTTTTTCGAGTTTGAAACCAACATGTTCAACAAAATGCTATCAGCATAAAATATTAATGATCACTAATATTTTCCGTTCTATTTTCTTTAACTTTTCCTTGATTTTATTAGTTTGTAATATCTAATAACATTATATCTAATATAATTTTCTCTTTTTCTTTTTTATTATCAATTAAATTAATATGCCTCTGTGAAACTTAATGGTGTAAGAAATTAAACAAAAAAAAACTTGCATAGAAAGGTGAATTTAATATTTCCTTCTATTTTTTTGTGCCGTTATTTTTTTTTATGGGAGTTAACAGGCGAGTCCAATGCAATAATTCGTAAAAAGTTTTGAATTGATATTTATTTTTAGAGAGGATAGATTTAAAATAGATTAGTTTATGGAAGCAAGTTGCCTGAGAGTCGGCTTGTTTCGTTAATTGGTCTTGAAAACATCTAAAAATGTAAAAAAAAATACTGTGCCTTTTCATGTGTGGATTAACACATACATGCTAACTAAGGCCACTTCATATTGCGAATAATAAACAGAAGCTCTTGAAATTCTGCAATTATATCAGATCTACAAATCAATAAAGTGAACAAGCGCTCATATTTATATTTCTAATCCAGTTACTCTGAAGTTAATCCGGAAAATTTGCAAGGCTCATATTTCTACATGGTTCGAATCTTTATTATACAAATAGTCAAATTTCTGAAGGTTTTTTTTTTTTTATTAGTACTTGGAAGTATATTATAACTACGAAATATGTGTATCAAATATTTATTTTTTTTTTTGTAATTTGTTAAGTCTTTTTAGTTGTTCCTATCCAACTCTATCTTCTTGCCAATGAATTGCTCGCTATACCATTCCCGTTATAATTTTAATAAATTTCAAGATAAATACTTTATCGGCTCACTATGGTTATACCTGACAATATACTATGTATATGTGATTTTTTTTTTTTTTTATATTGTTGGATGTATAATGTATCGTTGGTTAAGCGGCCTTTATTTTACGAAACGTAAAACTCAATATTTCAAGTCTACTATATACTTGCAGTCCAAAATTGTTTCATGAATTTCTTCATTTTCTTGGTTTCTTTATTCTTAGCATAACGTTTACGCTTAAAATACTACGTAAATTCGTCCTTAATTATGTACACAACTAAAACTTGTTACTCTAATAGAAGCTGAGGGAGTAATAATAAATTTGTATGTGTATAAAAATTAAATTAGTTGTATCAGAGTTTGAACATTTTAATATAAAGTGAAGAACAACTCCTCTGTCTATCTTCTGTTAATAGCTATGGGGGAATCGAAATATTTTGATGGAAACCGCAACCCTTATTCCCTTCTAGTTGAGTTGGTGAATGAGTACAATCATACGCAGCAACCTTATTATACATTGATACATTCACCCAGGAATTATCGATTTTTTGGACCCCCAACTTTATGAAATAATTAAATATTCTATTGCCTTACATATTTACTCGTACAAATATAGGAAACCGGAAAGGAAATCGTGCATATTTTTACAAGAAACTTCGGACTGCAAAAGTATGTGCAGGTGAAGCTGCAGCGGTCAGGACAAAAAAACGATTTTGAAAGGCGGAAAATCCGTAATATCGAATTAATATGGAAGATAGATGCATTATTCTAGTTACCCACAAATTGTCAGTGTTGTTAAATTACAACTTGAACACTCCTGATAGTCGAATTTAATATCCGTCCTACCATCCTCCCCAATAATACCAGCTTCATTAAAATAAATGCTAGCTACCTTCACTATTCTGATAAAATTAAAGGTGATCTCTAATTAAATTATCTTTTAGCGATCCTCTTTGCTGTCATTGCTGTGGGTTGAAAGATTCAATGTTTCCGGATTTCCCGACTGCCTCGTTCTCACTGACGACCGAAGTTCTCGTCTTCGTTCTGGTGGTTGACATCCATCCAATTCTTGCGTCGCAGATGACCGTGGCCTTTTTAAACGACCGGATCTTCTCTCTTCATTACTATCGCGTCCTGCTCCAGAACTCATTGATTCTCTTCCTCCGACTCCAGCTTTATTCTCCGTATCATTCACAAATACTCCATGGGCCCACTGGTCATTTTCCACGGCCAACCCGCTCGCGAACAAACTGCAAGGTCTCGTCATCCGGGGAACAAGCACCTGATGGATATTTTCTCACTTTTCTGCTTTGCGGAAACCCCTTAAACAGAAATGTCGATTTATAATTTATTTTCTGTGTGGCATCATTGTACCTACCTTCCCAAACGGAGAAGCAACCAGCCCTCCATTAGCTGCAGCACCGTTAACACGCCCGAAAAGCCCTCAAAAGGACATCAGACAGACACTCCAATGATATCTGAGGTTATCTTTCCCACGTTTTTCCTCCACCTGTTGCGTCGGACTGTCACTTTGACAACCCCCGACAAAACAGATGTGGACTGGGAGTCGTCGCAACTGACGCGGAATGGAACGCCACATGGCGGCAATGGGCATTTTTATTGGTCGCCAGTGGCATAGTGTTTTGATGGCAACTGTGGGGGGCATTGCCAGGGTTCGGGATCGGAATCACTTCGATTCCCGGGCGTAGGCGTCACATTACAACGGTCCGCTATCTCCTTCCGAATTCCCGGCGCATCCCTTCCCTTGCCGACGGAAAAAGGCCCGCTCCGCAGGTGTGACGGACCGCTGTATGGCGAGGAGCTCATACCTCGTCCTGACTCACCGACTACTGCGGCTTGAACTGCAGTTTACCGTAAACCTCCTACGTTCGCCTGTAAGAAATTGTCGTTTTAATAATGGTGGTTACACAGCGCTAACACGATAAAAGCCAATGATGAACGCGGCCCTAGTTGCCAACACCTAACCATAAATAAAACTTTAAACTCCAAGTATTCATGTATTCGACTGACCGGGCTCCAGCGTGCGTTACTGCACGTACTTTTGACGACTGCCTTCCATAGTTTGCCCAAGAACTTTAAATATTGTTCCTCCGTAAGCATTTAGCCTCAATTCTCCTGAAAAGTGCTGAATAGCGGAACACGTGCGTTCTCGTTCCCCGGAACACGTTTCCTCCCCGCTCCGATTCGCTTGCTCGGATGGTGAGAGTCAGTAGACGAATAGGCGAACCTGAGGAAATTGAGCGAGACAGTGCTTTTAGCTTAAGCTTTCGGCCCTCTCACGATTTTTTGAGGCGAATTGGCGAAACTGAGGACATTAAGCGAGAGAATGTTTTCGCCCGAACTTCTAGCTTTCCTTTCAGCTTTACTCTGCTGGAAGCACACCCAAAGCTTGTCGTTAACGATGTCATAGCTCGTGTGAAGCGCATTGCGGGTTGATCTTTGCTTATTTACTTTTTCGCTTGCTCATTGGATGACAAGTACAAGCTTAGATGACAACGGGCGTATGTGCTGGCTTGCTTAATTTCATTGGCGAAGCGCGAGTATATAGGCAATGTTTGCTCGCTCGCAACCACTTCATTGACGAAGCGTAAATACATAGGCGAAGCGTAAATACATAGGCGGTATTTTTTCACAACAACGCAACATCTCTTTCGGCAGTTGCTGTTGTCCACTGTACTTCTGCTTATTTTTCTGAAAAATTATTAGAGAAGAAAAATGTTAGAAGGTGGAAGGTTCCGCGCGGCGTTAGATAAGCATTTTTCTTCTCTAATAATTTTTCAGAAAAATTATTATCCAAAATATGCAACTCATTTATATGTAGCTGCAAACAATTCCATAAAAAGTAATTTAAAAAGCTATCGGAGCTATCCGAAAGAGTGATCGATATCCGCGCGACGTTAGATAAGCTTCAAATGTAGAGCAAATTTGTCGTATAGATTTACATTAAGTTGATGTGAAAAGGGTGAAATGATCCAATAAAAAAGTTTAGCTAATGTTTACAATACTAATCCTTTGTTTTTCCAATTTAACTAATTCCTTTTCCTTGTCCTCCAGATTATGTAACCGTCTGTACGGCTCTTTTCCATTCTCTGGTGCCGAAGAATGGATGTAACGCTCTCCCGACCCCATCAATGAATGACCTTTTGGTCCTTTTATGCATCAGTGACTCAACCAGAGCTTGAGAGCCAATCTTAAGATTTTCCACTTAGGCTATGAAAGTGCCTTAATTGCTCCGCACATCCCAAGCCCTTTCCAGCACAAAGCATCTTAACGAGGAGTTCATCCGTTCGGCCACTCCTATTTGATCCTGATCTATCACGACATTCCAGATGCTGTGATAGCTCAACAAACAGCCAACATCTTCAAATAGTATTCCTGTGTGCGCTATGCTCTCCAGTGAATATGGTTTCAGATCCTCGTTCGGGGTTGCCAAAACGACAACGCTGAGCAGGCCTAAGATGACGATGCCGATAGCCATTACTAGAAATACGGAAAAATATAAAAAGGGGAGGAGTTAGAACAATTTATTGATAGTATGGTTTAAATCAGTTGTTATGAACATTGACCGGTTTTTTTCTTATCGCAATCGTGGTATTGACGGGGGAAATAACGACGCTTTGACCTCATATGGTCCAACCCATGCCTGCACGAGCTTGTGCTTACGATTCTCATTTTTTAGCAATACTTTATCCCCTATATGGAAAGTAACTGGTCTGAAGTTGCTATCGTAATTGGCCTTACATTTTAATTTACTCTTCATTATATTCTTACGTGCCAAGGTGTATATCTTTTGTAACTTGTGCTTTAATAATAGATAATAGTTCTCATGGTCATAGAGAGGGGCTGGCTCTCTCTTTAGATTCGACGGAACGTCCGCTGTGAATCCATAGAGACAATCAATTGGAGTGAGTTTCGTGCTATCGTGTTCACTGTTATTATACACGAAAGCGGCCGTACGCAGAAACTGATCCCAAACCTGTGGATTGCCATCTAACATGGATCTCAAATATTCAACAAGAGGTCTATGGGCTCGTTCCAATGCTCCATTGGATTGTGGATGATAGGCGGTAGATTGCATTTTCTTTATATTTAATAGCCTACATATTTGCTTCAATAGTTTCCCTACAAAATTAGCCCCTTGATCGGTAACTAGCTATTTCCAGAAGTTTTTCAATGAGGGGGCCCACGATGTCCAGACATACCTTGTCAAATGGCCTCTTCGCTATGTCAGTGACAACCATGGGCAAGCGGTGTTGGGGAGAAGTCTTCATCATTTGACATTTCTTACACTTCCTCACATACCTTTTCATGCCTGATAGCATTTCCTTCTATTTATACTTCTTACGGATCTGCCTGTAGGTTTTCGCAACCCTCTGATGCCCTCCAAAAGGGGAGTTGTGAAACTCCGATGAGGCCGCTCTCACTTCCTTCGGGGTATTGCGAGTTGATTTGGGGAAATATAATCTTAATCGCCTCCTCCCTATCAGCTGGGTAGTTTCCAATGTCCGCGTGGGAATCTCCGACTGTCGGATCTACACAGAGACCCTCTGAGAAGAAGTGGGGTAAATTCTGTTGCTCCGGCGCGGTTTGCGGAGATCCGATATTAGTCGCTCCATCAGTACCGGCAGTGGTGCCATCCTTGCTTGCCTGGCGGACTCCTTGTGTCAGTTCCGCTGACGTACCTCCCAGAGATTACCCAAGCAGTTACCGCTGTTTTTGCGCTCGAGCAATGGCACCACACTGATACTTATTACCTGCTTCGTCCACAAGGTCCTGGGTGTGATGACATCGGAAATATCATCGCTGATGATCTCAGAGGAGTAGCGAATAAGATAATTAACATTAAGAAAAGAAAATACTAAGACGACCAATTAAGAAACATCGATCAAAGTCTACCGAGCAACAACACAAGACAAGCATAAAAGTAGTGATAAGCCTAAAACGTGGTTATCAGCCGAAAACCACGCTCCGTCGCAGTGACATCGACAATATCATCACTGATGAAATCAAAATTGAGGAAAAATGGGCATCATATTTCAAGAACCTCCTTAGTCCTCCGCATAGCTCCAGAACATCAGAGTCCATAGATGTTTGCGGAGAGCTTCAATTGGCCTCACCAACTCTGGATGAATTTTGGTCCATCATCAAAGTCAAAAGAATAATAAAGCGTCAGGCATCGATGAGATTAGAGTGGAGCTCATCAAATATGATGGCATCAGTGTTTATAAAGCTATTCACAAAGTCATCCACATATGTCAAAAGAGTGGAACCAATCAATTATATTCCCTATCCACAACAAGGTGGCAAGCTGCATCGCGAAAATTATAGAGACATATCACTACTTTGTACGGCGTACAAAATATTTTCAAAGATCTTAGAAAATGAAATCGGATCATACGGCAACAGTATTATTGGGGAATATCAAGGTGGTTTTAGAGCAGGTAGATCGACAATAGACCAATTGTTCACTGTCAAGTAGATACTTGAAAAATGCTGGAAGTTCAACATCGACGTACACCAAATTTTCGTTGACTTTAAGCAAGCATACGACAGTATTGATTGTAATATATTGTATTAAATAATGCTTTGCTTTGGCAACCCAGCCAAATTAGTCCGTCGACAACCTCCCAAGTCCGCATAAATAACCATGTCAGCGACGCCATCTGTCTTTTCATCCAACGTCAACGACTGAATAATACTCGGCAGTGGCGTAGAGCTGATTCATCACAAACGTCTCTGGTCTTCAGGGATAAGTAAGCTCCAATCGACGCTTTGGAAGCTAACATTGCTCGTGTTATTCGTGAGATACCGGTCGCTGTGCTGGAACGCGTCGTCCAAGAGTGGACCCTCAGGATGGACCATTTACGGCGTAGTCGCGTTCAACATTTAAACGAAATAATCTTTAAAAAGTAAAAGTCATAGAGAATACCTTTTGGGGTATCCGTTGTTCGTCTATACGATTCATGTGTCCAGCCAATTGCAGCTTCCGCAGTCTTACAACCGCTGAGACCTACGGTTCGTCAAAAATTTTATACAGCTCATGGTTGCATCGAAATCGTCATTGGTCCCCGTCTAGCTTCGCTCCGGTTATTGGCGGATGCTTGGGTTAGGGTCCATGTTTCACACCCATAGCATAACACGAGTCTTATCACAGATTTGTATACTTTGAACTTTGCTTTCCTGTTTATGCAGTTGGTCTTAAAGATCGTCAAAACTGAAAAAAATATTTTATTTGTGAGCTGTTTTCTTCGGCATTTTTCGTCTCTTTCATTACCGGTTCTTGTTATTTTGGCGCCGGAATACACAAAATTCGCTCACCTTCTTGATACTGTATTCGCTAAGTGTGATATTTTGTGTACTTGAAGTAGTTTTTCTCGACTGCGTCATGAGCTTTGTTTTATACTTTTTTGTCAAAACCGCTTTATTTAATACTAATCGATATAAATTTTCAAAGAATATAAAGCAAATTCCAAACAATAATACAAAAACTTAATGGCCCAAATGGCTCTCTAAATTTATACGTTATCATTAAACACATTTCATCAAAAAAAACATATTTTGAAATTCAATTGGAAAAAGGAGGAAAAACCAACCTATACTATCCTAAAATTATTTATAATTTAAACACAACAGCGAACTTTGATCCTACACCTAATATGTTTTAGCTTAATTCTAATAAAATTCAATCAAAAACGTTATCTTATACTCAAAAAACTCTAACACAATATTCCTACCCTAAGCGTTCAATCTTATTTCTAACCTAATATAATAAACATAACATATACCTAACCTATACCTTATTTTAATTTTTAACACAAACAAACAACACTAAATGTAGCAATAATGAACTGAATTTCAAAAAATAAGTAACGAAAAACACAAAAACTGGGAATAAACACGAATAATTTAGACATTGTCATTCAGCCACCAATACCTAGATTGACACGTCTCAGCTCTAACAGCTTCAACGAATCTAGCAAATGAGTATCTCCATTGGAATTGTTGGTATCGTGAACTCAAATTTGGAGGATATTTTATCTTCTTATCAGTGGCCCGTCTATATATGTGATATATGACTGGGAATCAAAAACATGTCGATTCATGTCCAAATACACGAATGCTTCTGGAGGAACGAAGCCAGTAGCGAGGCAAGTGAAACCCAAGGGTTTTCACTCACAGTCACAGATCTTGCGATATGATTCTGAAGCAGTTTCAATATGAAGATATCGACTCTCGTCATTTCAGTAGTTTGATAAATTCTTCTATTCGATATATAATGCTTCCAATTCGTCTCAGGCTTTCTGTACAAACCAGTACATGCACGAAGACATTTCCTTTCGAAAACTCTTAATTTTTCCATAGTACTAGCACTCTGGTTGTACCAGATTTGACATCCATATGTCAAAACTGGTATAACCAGGGTCTTGTAACAGATAATTTTGACCTTTTGATCAATGTATTTGGGATGAAAGAGTCTTCGTAGGGCCATGACTACTTTTAGTGCCTTACTGAGCATGATTTTCACATGTTCAGTATAGTACTGATACTAAACTACCCTCGCCAGCCATGATGTGGAAATCTTTCCAATTACATCATTGAACATTTTTTGGAGATTGCTCTGAACTATTGTAGCTTGTCGGGCTGCCGTATAAATGATCAGTTCATCAGCAAACGCACCAATGATCGCGTTGGCGAGACGTTAAAATCAAAGCTGTTCAATAGCTTGCAAATGAAGATTGAGGAGAGCAGAGGCGCAGTAACTGTTCTCTGCTGTAGACCATTCAAGACCTTGAACTCGCGCATTGTTGTCAGATTTCCATCATTTACAACAAATGATTTCCCGTGTAACATATTGCACATCATGGCGACAAGGTGTCTGGGGAACTTGTCCTGAAGGAGTTTAAAAACTAGTCCATCTAACCACACCGTATCGAAGGCTTTCTCCATATCAATGAGACATGCTCCAACACATTGTCTATCATTTAGGTTCTAACAGATGTCTGAGGTTACTTTCGTTATTGCATGTGTGGTCGAATGCCTGGCATGAAAACCAATTCGGCATCAACTCATATTCCTCAATGTGGGCGTTTAATACTCTGTTGAGTATCACTTCAAACACCTTGCTGATGTTAGGCAGCAAGCTGATTGGGCGATAGCTTTTAGGGCATGAAGATTCTTTTCCTTTCTTCAAGATCGGAAATACCTTAGCCTTTTTCCACTCATTTGGGAAATGTGAAGTGCGCAACATGTTGTTGAACAATATGCAATAATTCCTAATAGCAACCTCAGGCAAATGTCGGAGAACTACATTTGGAATACCTTCAGTACCACATGATTTCTTGTTGTTTATCCTGCGAAATATGAAACACAAGGTTTCATAGCTGACAAAATAATCAATAAGATTCAAGCTCGGTATGAGGTCAGATGTTAATGTTTCATTGAAATGAAGAATTGATTGGCCGTTCAGGCTTGATTTGAAGTTGGAAACTTTTACTTCAACGACCTCTGAAAATATTTCATTCCCTCTCTCAGGGTTTGGTAGATGAACTAATACAAAATGTGTTCCAATCAGGGCAAGTTTATCCAATCCATCACATATAATCCTGTTTCCATTTCTATCCGGAGTCGTACTATCAATTTCGATACCAGCCCTATCGAGAAGATTTATCTCATCACTAGTGACTTCAAGATTCGATACCTTCACTCGAGACTTCTTGCGGAATATGCTATTCACTTTCGCAAAAACGCTATCTGGGTCCGGTGGGCTAATACCTCTCAATTTTTCCGCCCATTGATTGCTGACCTCACTCCTGAAGTATGACCAGATTAAGTTCCGAACATTCTTCAGGTGTAATTTCAACAAAGCCAACGGGGGATGATTGTAGTCCAAAAATCGTCGATAAATATTGTTGACACGTGTGAGAAGAAGGCTTTTCAATCTTTTCAACCTTGCAATGGTTGGTGTTTCATATCCTTTCATATTGTTTCGATGTTTAATCTTGGGGACGACTTTCTCAATCGTTTCCAACGTCAGCTTCTCTAACTTCGACAAATAGACATCTATTTCATCGTTAGTTAGATTGTCATTAGGAACCATTGAGCGAGTTGCCACCATCAGAAGGGGGACTCCCGGTTAAACTTCTTTTGAAACGTTCCCCAGTCTGTTTTTTTTCATTCAACCGATGATTTTCATGTTGAACTGGAATGAAGAAGAAATCATCCCTTTGATGACTGATTTCCATTACGATTGCGTTATGGTCGCTATCGTAAGGAAGCACCTGCAGTTTCCGTTGAGGACTATTAAAGCTGAATTCAAGTCTTGCGTCAGCAATGCAGAGGTCCAAATATGAATTTGTCCTAGGGTATGTTGGAAACTCCGACCCATATAGATTACACCTGTATTCAATTTGGTTCTGTTATCTACGATTTCAGGAATACACCTCTTGAATTATTGGTGGCGTTCAGCCCTGATGTGTGCTTGGCGTTCAGGTCACCAGCAAAAATATAATAAATATGCAGCTTGTTCAATTAGAGTATTTCAAACAAAGAATTGAGTTCCTCCTTTAGCTTGAGAACAGTTCCACCAGTTGCATAGGCAGAGATAACGAAGAGGTTATCCCCACCTGGCAGTGAAATTTTGATAACGGACACTTGAAGAGATTCAAAGCTTTCGAATTCGACTTTTTCAATATTTTGGAAACAATAGGGTCTTCGAACTAATATCCCGATGCCACCTCCCCCATCACCTATAACCCTATCGTTTCTTACGAATTCAAAATCCTTGAAGTCCCATGAATTGAGGTGGGTTTCAGTAAGAAGCATGATGTCAGGCTTTTGCTTGACAAGGAACTCCAGGAGACAGTCACGTCGATGTAGACTCACAATGGAATTGACGTTGATCGAGATGAGACGAATCCTATCGGTGGGAATGTGGCTGGATGGCAAGTTATTTTGAGACATTTGAGAGCCCTAAATGCTGAAAAACAATGTTAATTTTAGAATCTTGTTTATCGATTCGCTCCGATAAGGAATTTAATTGCTGATAAATTTTAAGGAGCAGCTCATTATTGCCACTTACATTATTTATTTTATTTACATTGTCTGCTAGTCTTCTCGCAGCAAGCGCAAATGACACCCCGGGCTTGACGAAGTTGATAGGTATCACACTGCGGTGTGCTTGACTTTGTTTTGGAGTGAATTTTACCTTTGCATCTTGATACCGGGGGCATCCTCGATATGATGCTGGATGACCAAAGGCACCGCAGTTCACACAATATCATTTTTCTTTTGGCTCCGCCTCAGCGAATTCGCACTCGCCGGGAGCATGGATATCTTTGCATTTAACACACCTATATTTCATGGCGCAATTGGCAGCCGAATGCCCGAATCTTTGACACCTGTAGCACTGGTTGACCTCACTTTTCTGGAGGTGATCCCACCTCATCACACGGAAGTTTAAGTACCTTATTTTTTGCAGGGCACTTGAACTGCTTTTGCTGGAAATCTGGACTAAGTAATAACGCAAGTTTTTACACTCCACAATTGATCTCCTTGTTGCAAAGTTTTTAACGGAAATAAATTGTATTTCTGGTGCAACTTTTTGGAGCACCTGAGGGAGATCGACTGTGTCCTCTCCGCAGTCCAGACCCTTCAATAAAAATGTTTGGTTTCTTTCGCTTTTGGGGGTGTATGTAAAATGCGGAACATCTCCAGAATTTAACGCACTTTTTGCTGCCTGGAAGTCAACCAACGACTTAG
>OZ017739.1:172975137-173027637 GCA_963969285.1 Odontomyia ornata | reverse complement strand
AACATTATAATTGGTTCAACCTACTCAGTACTGCCTCAAAATTCAAACACTCAATGTTATATCAACCGTTCCTTTATTCTTAATTCTACATTCTACTCTTATAAAATTTATATTTCATTCTTGTTTTTCATATCAATATGAAATTTTAAATCTAAATTACAGTAAAGTTTATTTTTGTCTTTTAATTTATTTGAAATTGAAAAAAAACACGGTACAGAACAGGTAGAAGAATAATTGAACAAGTTAATCGATGAAATCTTTAGATCTAAACTGTTTTACCTATAAACAAATGACTAATTGGTAAATAGAATATCTAATGAATATCCCAATTAATTGGAATATACATAATGAATAATTAGTTGATAGTCTTAAAAACTAAGCGTTAGAATATTTATACCTCTGTTAGACGATTGAGAATTGTAAAAGATTTTTTTTGAAAGCTTAAAACTTATCCTAGCAAAATTTCTATAAAAAATATTAACGATGAACATGTATAATCATCAAACTGGCAACAATTGATGCTTTGTATATGACTTACTACTTACGTAAATTCTAAAAACGTCAAACGAAGAATAAAAAACAAATCCAAATAATCACATATAAACTAATTTTTGAACGCAACGTATAGTGATTTGCGTTGGTGAAAGACAACTGGACCAAACCATATTTTATCTACTCAATACCATATTTTATCTCTTTTCTCCGTATGATTGTGTTTTTTTTTGACGCGTTTGAAAAGGGCGTTTAATGGTGGCTGAAAAATTGTAAATGAGCGTAATCCATTTGGAGACCCGCGACCGAAATCCTCTCCGATCTAGCTGGCCGACAAGCAGCCACCGCGAAAATGGATTACGGTGCACGGATTGGTTGAGCGGTTGGTACCATCCGTTGGCACTACTCAGACTTAACGTCTAGAACCGATGAGAGGTCGGTTCCTCGTTCGGACTTAGAAGAAAATCATTACAACATATAGCGACGATGACAGCATGTTTCTTCATTTCTTGAGTGATGTTGTAGTCCGCCATTTCTTATCTGAGAAGGAAAAAAAATATAAACAAAAAAATTCGCGAAGTTATAGTCACATTTATGCATGTACTCAAATACCGTCCGCACCCTATATATATATATATATATATATATATATATATATATATATATATATATATATATATATATTTATATATATATATATATATATATATATATATATATATATATATATATATTTATATATATATATTTATATATATATATATATATATATATATATATATATATATATATATATATATATATATATATGTTACATGTACAAGAATTCTGCGAGCTACTGTCGCAATTGTTTTCACAACCATTAACAACATTAACAAAATGAATTTACTCGAAACCACGAGAACCCACCAAGCATGATCAACATCTGAAAGTGATGTCACTGCTCCATTCATTAAGCTGCTCGAATATACCAGATACCTCTCGGCAGAACATTCGCCAATGTACGAGAAATGGATTGAACGGCTAGCGACCCTATATAAAGGCGAGCTGAATGAATGGGGGGATTATTTATTATAAGCGCGATAGTAAAAACTGCGGCAGTGTGGAGTGCGAATAAAACGTGATATTGATTGTGAAGTGAAGACAGTTGTAAGAGGAATTAATTGTCAAGTGAAAGTTAGATTTTAATTAACTTTTGTGAAATAGTTGAATTTATGATTGTGCATTTTTAATTAAATAAACACTTTAAACTTAATTTTAAAAGACAGTGCGTTTTCACTTCCCCGGAACATTAAAATTATTGGCCGCGAACCATAACACGCGACAGTGGTGTCGTGAAGTGAGAAAGAAAATTTCGAAAGTGAAAACATTTAAACATTTTTAAAGTGTACAATAGTGAAATTTAACGTGAAAACTGTTGAAAAAATAAAACGAAAAGCCAAAACATAAAAAAGCCACGCAACTTGCATCTAAGAATTAATGAATTGACCATGTCGGAGCTTAAGGAAGAGTTGGAACAGCGAAATCTGGCTACGCAAGGTACAAAGGCCACACTGATTACACGCTTGCGCGACGCGATCGAATCTGAAGGCGTAAATCTGGATTCGGGTGAGCCCTCAGATGCAGAAAATGGTGCAGAAGGTGGAAAAGCAGAAACACCAAAATCAAAGGAACCAGAAAATTCGCTGATGCAAATGTTGATGCTGATGCACCAAGAGCAGCGACAACAGTCATCCAATTTAACTGCGAAGCTAAATGAACAATAGCGAAGCTGGATCAACAAGCGATCGAAATCAAGGCAGATTTTCAAAAACAGTCAACCGATTTGAAAGCAGATTTGCAAAAACAGTCAACCGAAATAAAAGCGGAGCTCGGCAGTGGCGTACCCAGGGGGGGGGGGGGGGTATCGGGATATATCCCCACCCGAAATTTTAAAAATAAGAGCAAAAATATTTTGAGCAGGTTAATATATTACTGTAAAATAAAAATTTATGTATCTTTCAATAAGATATAAAAATTTAAAAAACTAAAACGTTCTATATCCTGTACTGCTCACCTATTCTTGCACTAGGTCATCCATGCGAATGCGGCAGCTATATTGATCTCAAGTGAACGTTGGCATTGCTCATTTGTTTGTAGTTCTGTACACTTTTGACTAGTAACCGCGAGTTTCTCTTTTTGTGTAATAAATATGGAGAAGTGGCTTTTAACGGGTAGTTGCAAAGGTGCCAAAAAGGATTCTTTGATATCCAGTGATGCAGTAGAAACTCGAAGGCAGACTCTAGATGCTCATTTGGATCAACCAGAAAAAAGGCAAAAGACCGTTATTGGTAAGAACGATTTACTTCACGATTAAGATGTTCATTTTATGTTTACCAAATGCTCTAGATTTCAAATTTATTCCTGTTTTGAGTGATTGTTACTGTATTCATAGGGTTTTGTACTAGTTAAAAAATCCTATTGAAATTGCGACTGTTTATCCGCCTGTGTGTGTCATATCAGTTTTTCTCCGAAACCATAGCAGCTACGGAAACCAAACTGTGTATGCATATTTGAAGTGATGGGCTTAGAAATTTCCAGATATTAGAAAATTGTTCAAGTGGTTTAAGGGGGGTCCCGCATATCGAAGGGGAATCCCTCAAAATAAAATTTAACTGGAAAAGAGATTTCCCAAACTGGTCTTCAAGCAGTGCTACCAGCTTCGTAGAATGCAGAGGGAGAGAAAATGTACGAAAACTGGCCGGTCTTCATCACGCCGGGTATAGTTAGGCTATTGGCAGAGCATATATACTAAATAGAACTTGCAATCGATCAGCTGTTCGAATGAAGAGAGAGGGAAGAATTAATTAAAATATACGATGTGTTAGTCCCCTTTCCGTGCAAGTTCTATGTTTGATTTGCTATGCATATACAATACATACAAACTTTTAATCCATTTTCCCCAATTTTCTCCTTAATCCATAAGTACTGCTAGAAGTAAAATTTGTTCGAACTGCATGTGCTATCTAGTAGATATGCTCTGCTATTGGTACGGCAAGAACAGAGTAAATGTGCACTTTCAAATAGTATACAAAGTTAGGCGGGTCTATTAGCCACCTGGGGAGAGGGGTCGATGCATGTTTATCCTGATATATAAGCCTAGGTGCTAGATGATCCTTAACAATATTTATTTATTTTCAGGATCAAGTCAAGATGAAGTTGCTAATAGCAGCTTCAAATTGAAAGCTGATAAAATTGGTTTTGTTGATGTCGGAACTTTTTTAAATAAACCTATGACAGATATTGAAAAGTATCAAGTGTTGACAAAGCCATGGATTCCCAATGATTTATATAGTTTTCCACCAGGACATAGAAATTTGAAATTTAAAAAAAATGGCTCAGTGAATTTTCTTGGCTGGCATATTCAGAGGAAAATGTCGGCGCTTTCTGTAAGTTTTGTGTGATTTTTGCTAAAAACCCTGAAGTAGGTAAGGGGCAACATTTGCATTTGGGTGCCTTCGTAAACACACCTTTTATTCGCTGGAAAGATGCCAAAGACGAGTTTCGGCGACATGAGCAAAGCAATTACCACAAAAATTCATGTGTGTCAGCTCAATATTTTTTAAATGTCTTTGAAGGAAAATGTGACGACATAAGTTGTGAAATTGAAAAAGGAAGAAAACAAAAAGTAATGGAAAACAGACAGAAAATATTACTTATGATAAAAACTGTCATATTCTGTGGAAAGCAAGAAATAGCTCTGCGTGGACATGATGACAGTGGAAAAATTAATTTGAACGATTTTGAAACCAATCAACGTAATTTCAGGGCATTTAGGGTTGATTCAGGTGATTCTTCCTTAAGGTCACATTTAGATAATTGCAATGCTAATTCTTCATACATCAAACCGAACGTTCAAAATGAAATAATAGACACATGTGGTGAAATCATTCTTCCCAAAATTGTCCAAAAAATAAATGGTGCGAAATGTTTCTCCATACTTGCTGATGAAACCACCGACATCAATGTATTGAACAATTTACACTATGCGCAAGGTACACGGTGAAGGAAGGAAACGGATTTACTTTGAAAGAAGATTTTTTAAAGTTTGTGCCAGTCCACGACACCACAGGAGCTGCGCTTGCATACAAACTATTAACTGAATTGGAGTCAATGGGTATCTGTCTGGCCCATTTAAAAGGACAAGGCTATGATGGGGCCGGGGCGATGAGTGGTCGATACAAAGGTTGCGCTGCTATAATAAAAGCTTCTCATCCTGAAGCTCTGTATGTGCATTGCTCTAGCCACGCACTTAACCTAGTCCTTAGTCATGCGTGTGATGTCCAAACCGTAAGAAATCGCATTGCCACAATGAAAGAAATAATTAACTTCTTTAGGCTATCCCCGAAACGAAATGCAGTTTTGCAAGAGGAAATCTTGAAAGATAACCCAGGTTCAAAAAGAACACGTCTCTTAAGGTTTTGCGAGACTAGATGGTCCGAACATTTGAGCGCACTTATTTCTTATAGAGAGCTTTGCTTTCCAATTCTTAGGGCACAAGATTTGATTCAAAGCGTAGATGATGATCCTCAAGTGTCAGGAAAAGTATTCACTCTATCGACGACTTTAAGAAATGGAAAATTTTTAGTCTTTATTGTAACCATAAGCAGAGTGTTCTATTTAAATTTTGCGCTTAGTAAATATTTACAAACAAAAGAATGTGATCTATCACAAGCTATGAGTTATGCCAATAGCCTACATCAAGAGGTTCAAGAAATGAGAAGCCAAGCTGAGAGTATGTTTCATGAGATTTTCCAAGAGGCTAAGCAAATTGCTGACGAGGTATGTTTTCTTACGTTTTTAAATGTTTTGTAATTTGTCAAGACTTTTTTTCACTTGAAGGTAGGAGAAACAATCGAAGTGCCCAGAATTACTGCAAGACAAACTCAAAGGGCTAACTATGAGGCCAACAATCCGGAAAGCTACTTCAGATGTAGTATTTACATTCCCTTCCTTGACTACTTTTTAAAAGAAATGTCAGATAGGTTTTTAAACCATAGAGATGTTTTGGAAAAGTTATCCGTACTGCTACCGGAAAAACTGTTGGAAGTCCGATTCAACAGAAATTGAGTCATGCTCGAAAATTTTCGCAGAACAGTGGCCAACAATTATTACTGACCCTTCTCAATTCAAGGCTGAGCTGGTAATGTGGAAGAGAATGTGGAGTGAGAAAGCTCAATGTAATATTCCTAAAGACTTCTTATTATCTCTGGATAGCTGCAATGACACAATATTTTTACATTTAATGTTGAAGGTAAAGCCCAGTAATTAATTAATTTTTATTTGAAAGTCATCATTATTGTACGCTTTCATGCTGCTATATATAGATGTATAGATACACACATATATATATATATATATATATATATATATATATATATATATATATATATATATATATATGTATATATAAGTATACATATATATATATATATATATATATATATATATATATATATATATATATATATATATATATATATATATATATATACAATAAACAAAACATATTTCCTCTTTTTTAAGGTCAGTGCAACATTACCCATCACAACAGCCACAGAAGAGGCGATCTTTTTCAACATTTAATGTTGAAGGTAAAGCCCAGTAATTAATTTTTAATTGAAAGTCATCATTATTTTACGCTTTCATGCTGCTATATATAGATGTATAGATACATATATAAATATATATATATATATATATATATATATATATATATATATATATATATATATATATATATATACATATACAATAAACAAAACATATTTCCTCTTTTTTAAGGTCAGTGCAACATTACCCATCACAACAGCCACAGCAGAGCGATCTTTTTCAACCCTGCGCCGGATAAAGACATATCTTCGAAACTCTTCATCACAGAATCGTTTGAATGGACTTGCACATTTATCAATTCACAAAGACATAAATGTGTCTCCTGAAGAAGTCTCGGATGTTCTGTCAAAAAAAAAAAACCAGAAAATTAGACTTTGTATTATAATTTCTTAAGCGAAATATTTTAAGTATCCAAAAATATAAAAAAAAATAAAAAAAAAAATTATTATTTCCCTTTTTTATTCGTTGTAACTATTTATTTTCCCATACGCCCATACCTTTATTAGAAAAAATCAAAGGTCTACACATCCAAGAAGACGAGATGTTGGTTTCCTTTGATGTCAGGGCACTATTTCCAAGTATCCCTGTCAAAGAGGCACTATGTTTTTTCGAAGATTGGTTACAAGATGGCAATGCAGATCATGTATCCAAAAAACAACTAGGCAATATATAAAATTAGCAGCATTATGTATGAGAGAGAATTACTTTACCTTCAGAGGTAAGTTTTTTAAAACAAAAGACGGGACTGCGATGGGAAACCCCCTTTCTCCGGTAATAGCTGAAGTATTCATGGCCAAATTTGAGGAAAAAATGGACAATCTCCAAATAACGCCTCGAATATGGTGGCGATACGTTGACGATGTCTTGGCCGTGGTGAAAAAGGACGAAGCTAAAGTAACGTTGGAGAAAATCAACAACATTCACCAAAACATACGTTTTACCATGGAAGAGGAGGTAAACAACGTATTGAATTTCCTGGACCTCAAAATTATTCGCAATAATCAACACCTAGAATTTGGCATCTACAGGAAACCTTCAAGCACGCAGCGCACGATCACCAGTGATTCTAACCACGCATATCAGCATAGAATGGCAGCCTATCATTCGATGGTACATAGGTTGATAAAAATACCGTTGAGTAGTGAAGAGTTCAAAAAAGAACGTGACTACATTGTTAAGACAGCAAAAATAAATGGATTCCCAGCCGTAATAGTGGATCAATTAATTCGCAAAAAAATGAAGCGCAAAGGCAGGACGAACTAACAACGTTGTACACACAAAATGAACAGCTTGAACAAATCCGGAGAATCTCGGTACCATACTCTAGCTTAACGGAGAAAGTTAAGAAATTATTTAAAGCGCATGATATTCAGGTCGTCACACACAGCAGAAACCATCAACTGAAGACGATGTTAGGATCAGCTAAGGACAAGAAAACCAAAGAGGAAGTCAGCGGAATTTACCGGGTAAGCTGTACTCAGTGCTCACACGTTTATATCGGCCAGACAAAGCGATTAATCAAAACAAGATTTAAAGAGCATATTAAGGAGGCGCAAGCGGCAGTCAGGCACAAGAAAAGCAGCAGTACAATTAAATCATCGGTAGCAAGACATATTGTAGAGCAGAAGCACAGCATGAGCGACGAGAATCTTGAGTTAATCAAAGAACTCAAATCGGCATACAAATTGGACGCCTACGAAAGCCTGGTGATAGCAAGACAACCACAGGAGATACTATTAAACACCGATCTAGGTAATAATTTCTCACCCCTTATGAGAGTAATTAGCCGTAACAACCAATTAAGGAAGTAATTAGGGTAAGGGGTAAAATTGTAAAAGTAGTAGGTATATAAGTAGCTTTAAGCAAAATGTAAGTTTAGTTATTGTACCACTGATGAAGAAGCAAGTGTGTGCTTCGAAACGTCGGCGTATGGGAAAATAAATAGTTACAACAAATAAAAAAGGGAAATAATAATTTTTTTATATTTTTGGTTAGCTAGTTCGTTGAAGCATCCGACATAATTTAATAGTTTATTTTAAGTATTTTTTACCATTTAAAATCCAAGAATAAACTCTTATATAGTACTTTTTCGAGTATTAAATATTTCTGGAAACAACTAGTTGTTGAAAATATAATTTCATGATCAAGCCTTAATCAATTTAGATTTTACGAAAAACTGAGGTTAAGAGACAACCCCGGATAGCCTCAAAATACATTGATGACACTACGTTTTTGAACATATTTTGGTACGATACTACCCCATCTTTTGTTATGTTTGGAAAGGGGTTTCTATTCAAATTTGATCAATTTCCCCCCCGAAAAAAATTCCTGGGTACGCCACTGGAGCTCGGTAGTCTGAACAAACAAATTAAATGCGTCGAAGAAAAGTTTTACCAGGTCGAGGAGAGAATTAACCATGAGATCAGCCAGGTCGAGGAGAGAATAAACCATGATATCAGCCAGGTCGAGGAGAGAATCATCCATGAGATGGGAAACATGAAAAAGGAATTGCAAGCAGCGAAGGCAATAGTAATCACTTCACCAGCCTCGCTTATAACCGCAGTGCAAAGCACATCCAGAAATGGGCAAAGCACCAATATTCGATGGACATAAAGTCTGGACTATTTACAAAACCCAGTTTGAAGCAGCCGCTCGCATAAATCACTGGAATGAGCAGGAACGAGCAACTGCATTGATTCTTGTTCTAAGAGGCCCAGCTGCCGAGCTGTTGCAGACCATCCCCGTTGAGTTGCATTCAAACCCGGCTGCTATAATGAACGCGCTCGACATGCGATATGGAGACGATCATCTGAAGCAGATTTATCGGTCACAGCTACGGCATCGGATGCAGAAGTCTGGCGAAACCTTACAGCAACTAGCACAAGACATTGAGCGACTGGCACTTTTGGCTTACTCAGCTTATGACCCAGAGCAGCAACAGAGGCATTCATCAGTGTATTAAGAGACCAAGAATTGCAACAAGCTGTGCGTTTAGCTCAAAAGCAAACAGTTAAGGACACATTGGCTTATAGTCTGAACTTTGAGCCATACCACTGCCCGGGTTCGCGAGGTAGTGACAGACGAGTCCAGGTGTGAGCGCGTGCAAATTGAGCGAGACCCGCATGTAAATGGTGCGCCTAGATGCTGGAATTGCAAAGAGACTGCAAGAAGCGAAGAAAACCGAGCTATTGTCCAGGGTGTGCAGCTAGGAGGAGATCCAGACCGAGTCAGGAGCCCAGAATGGAAGCCCTTCAAACAGAGGGTCGGGAAACATGTAAGAGCCAACTTCGCGGGGCAGAAGTTGGCTAGGAGGAGCGACGTCCCCAGCACCACCACCACCGTGTCAAGACTACATCGTGGAGAAGCAGACTTATGCCTTCCGGGTCAAGTTGACGGAGAACATTGAACCATAACAATCGACACTGGTGCAACCCGATCGATTATCCGACCAGACCATGTGAGGCAACAACTACTTCACAAGGGCAGAATTTTCTCACTACGGACACCTACGGGAGAAACTGCACCTGTCCATGGAGAGATCAACCTCCAGATACAGTCTCCCTTGCGTTTCGACATGATGTAGTGAATATGGGTAAGTATTCATGTCCGTAAAGGACTGCAGCGATGGTCTGCTGCCTCGGCGGAGGAAGATGTTGATATCCGCCGAGAATGACCTTGTCTGGGGACGCGTGAATGCGCTGGCAGGCTAGCATTGCGGTGTCGTGGGGCGGGTTCATTCCCCCAGCACAAGGACCCACTACAAAAAATTTCGCATTCACGAATTCTTGGGTCTCAAAGGAAAGGCGACCGAAGTCGAAAAATTGTAAGTAACTACAAAAAGGTGAAATGACTTGTTCAGAGAACAAGTTGAACAAGTGAAAACAGACGGACTTAGGGTAACCTCCTCGTTACCCGACGATGCTCATGGCCCACAAATAAGAGTGGGACAACGGGGTGGTGATGGTGCCCCCTCGCACCCGCCCAACCGGATCAAGATCCATATACGTTGCAGTGGCGAAGTATTTCCTTTCTGAGTGGAAAACTCATACAACCTAAACTGTATGAGCCTTCCCATCAGAGAAGAAATACACCAGTGACCAATTTATGTCATAGAGTTATGCAATCGGATCACATATCCCTATGCCATAAAAAGGCACCTTGCTCGAGGCCACTCAACTCGCCAGAGTTCCTGAAACAGAAGAAGGTTATTATGTGCCCGATGGCTGGCTCATGTTTGGTGGTGAGAGCCTTCCACCGTACCGGGTCCTATACCCGGTCAGAGGGGCAGAATGGAAAGACCGAAGGGTAAGTTTAGTAATTCATTGTATTCATTGATTATAATTTTATAAACAATTCTTTATCTTTCGGTCAAATCAATTCTTGAAACGTAACAAAAAGGACCGAATTGTAATCAAACAGATTTGCCTGTGTTGTTTAGAAGGGAAGTTAATAATCACAACACTGTTAGCTAAAATTTATCAAACAACACTGTGAGCTAAAATTTATCAAAAAAAAAAAAAACACTGTTAGCTAAAATGTATCGTAAAATATAAATAAATTAATTGTAGCTGCAACCGCCATTATGTTTTCCTGTTTCTTTAGTATAATGCTAACATAATACACAATATAAGTATATCACCGAACCAATATTTAATCAATTTATGGAAAAAAAATATGAAAGTAAAGAGGTACTTACATATCCTTGTCCGACGACGAGCGCTCGTTGACGAAGCAGGGGTGTAAGTCCTGGAAATGTTTTGGTTTAAAAAATATTGTTTTTTCTCTAATCAAAATCGCTAAGAGATGTTGATTGGTGAAATGCGCGCCTTGCGCCCGTGTACACGTTCCTCTTGCTCAACTTCAAGTCAATGTCATCAGGTCACTTTGCTTCTATGAGAAGTCAATAAACCAGCTGAAGGCGCAACGTCGAAGATACTCGTTCTTCATTGTCAGAGATGCCGAGAAAAATTATATTTGCAAGTCTCCCGTCTACAGACGTAATCTTGGATAACAATTGCGTACTTAGTCGGTATCCACTTGATAAGCAAGCAATGCTCGGCTCGAATAAACTATGTGGCTACATTCCCTCATTCCGCCCAAATTCATAAATGTGTTGTCTACGAGCGGGAAAATGCAATAGCACTTTAAAAGGTAGAAGTCACAGCCCAACGCTTAGCCGCGGACGACTTGGGGTTCCCGCTAACGCACACCGATTTCGATATCCAAACGCAATATCGAAATCGGTCGAGAAATTGATCGATTAAAAGTTCATGCAGCGAAAGTAAATGAGATTCGAATACAGATCCCTTGCAATTGTTTTGAGTTACACGCCATTAAAGTTGACCACTACTCTAAATGCTTGCACAAGGAGATGTGTCCTAGTTGATATAATTGCACACAAATAGACAAAAAAATGCACTAAAGCCGACGATAAGACGAGCGGAGATGGTCAAAAGAAGGCCCGTGAATTCAATGATCGGAAAGTCTTCGATCACGCGGTCTCACTCACTTGCCTTATTGTTTAATTCACCGCGGACTATTCCGTTCCGTCGCGGGGTGCGGGGCTACGAAAGGCGTCTACGAAATTTCTCCCTCAACCAATATGACGTGGCTGAAACTTTCCAAATTTAACTTTTAATTCTTTATCTACCACACAACTTCTATTCGTGTTTCACTTGCGGCTCACTAAACTACCATTCACATCTACTTGCGACTGATTCGCGTGTGTAATCCTATTAAAATTGTTGTTTATTGTTCGGTACTTTTCCCGAGCGAATTCATCTAAAGTCGACTGTCGCCTCTTTCCCTGGTAAAAATGGATGGGATCGCGCGCTCGCAATCACTTCGATGTCGATTTAAATCCGTAAGCGGCTTTGCGAATGCTTTGTCGAAACATTCCTCAATTAAAAAATGATAGTGCGCTACAAGCTGGTAATTAATCGCGAAATTGTAACGCCCCTAATTTACACATCTATCACTAATAAAATCGCGGGGACAGTCAGACAATTTGCCGGCGCGGTTCTCCCCCGTCCACACCGTGTGTTGGTTTTCAGCAGACTCCCTTATCCCAATCTTCCAATCAATTTCAGACTATTCCAGCACACACACAGTCGACATCCATTAGTTCCCGCAACGAACTCCGTTACCGGACGAATTCGCTACATTCCGACAACCAATTTCCTGAACTCCAACCATTCACTCCCAACGGAACTATTCCACCCCGCGGCAGCAATCCACCCTTTTCAGCCCGGTCAACAGACCCGAATTTCGAGTACGAATTATAAAACACTTCATCGAGGAAAATCAAATAACAGAAGCATTTAAATATGCCTACGACCTAGAAATGAACAATCACTCATTGTTTGCAAATTGCATTCTGCTATAATCTCGTTTGGTTAGCGTTAAACAAGTACAAGCAAATTCAAAGCTCGAAAAAATCCTGGGATTTCTGGCTGCTATCAATGATTTGCATTCCGCTGCGCTGATTTATCGTCGCGAAAAGGTTTCGAACATGAATCTGTGGCGGGCAGCAACTAGAAATGCATTGCCATTGCTTCTGCTTGCATTCTACTGTGGCACTCCAGACACCAAGTAATCATGGCTTAAACATAGCAGTGAGAAGACACGGCAGTTGATACAAGTTTGGAATTGCGAAGCATCTTTCTGCTGTGCTCAGGCTGGCCGTAACATACTTTCTCTCATCGATAATACAAGCAACGAATCATTATCTTCCCAAGTACACAGTATGATTCCCGATCCAAGTGTCGGGTCTAATCCAGAAGATATTCTCTCGCAAGTCCGCCAAAATTGTTCCGATAGTGGTTGGCGAGCGAAGTTATTCCGGATCCTTTTCCCAAATAGTGATCAGCTTGTGAAAATGCAATCATCGCACTTGGTGAATTGTGATCTGTGAACCAACGTATGAAATGCCAAAACGCTCTGACATCGAGAACTATGAAGAAATTGCGCAGTACTTAAAACCCCAACCACTACAGCATATGATTTATTTATGTTTGGAATGGAAAATCTATGCAATGTGAAATGTAAATACTTCAGTGGATTAAATTTCTCCACGCAAAATTTATCGTTCTGTGGAGCAGAGTCTCTTACACGTCTTGACATGGAAACTTTCCTCTGTGCAGCCTCAATTCAAGCTCAACATTCATTCGAGTTGGAAAGAATACAATATGAAAGCTACAAGGCAAAAAATGTTGGCAAGCCTAGAATTTTGCCATATGCAAACATGTCCGTGAATCTGTGCACAGAAGGTCAAATCAATTGGTTGCAAGCTGCATATCAAGTCTACAAGAACTTAGCTGGTAAAAATTTGGCAGAAGTAAGAGCTACGCTGCAATATGGAATTGAGGCCGTTAGAGGCATTAATGGCCCCAAAATGGATCTTATAATTATACTTAAGTTGGGAAAAATATTTTTCACAAGAGCACAGGATGCAACCAAGCCTATAGAAAGAGCGTTTTTGGATGCACGTGCGATTATAGTCTATAAATATGGGTTAACGAAGCTCAAGCTTCATAACAAAGGCGTTCTGGAGCCGTTCCGAAAGTTGTTCAAGTACAACAATGCAAATAGTGCGGCCGTTGAAAGGGAAATTAACAATTTGGCGGAGGAGGCAGTGACAACAATTGCCTCCCGTCCCTTCAAGAGTGGAGACTATGAAGAATGTATCGAAGAGCTTTCAGGAATCCAACTCCCGTATGCTACATATTTCCAAGCTGAAGCATATCGTAAATTAGACGAATCAAATAAAATCCAGAAAAAGACGAAGAAACTCTACTGTGAAAAGGCAAAAGACTGTTTGGATCAAACTCTGCAACTTCTCAGCCACTCCGTTCTATCGTTCAATCGGATATGAAAAGAACCCATTTTAGTGATATGTTTGGAAATGACGAGCATTCCAATGACATTGAAAGTAGAGAGGAATATTTGAATGAATCATTCAGCCAAAGTAAGACTCACCGGGAGTTGCAAATCTTATCAAACAAATGATGACGACTTTGGCCTTCGTAAAGGAGGAACTGGTAGATAGAGTTAAGCCCGAGGTATCTGACATAAGAAACGATGTATGTTTGAAAGATAAAGTTATGATGATAGAAAAAACCCTAAAGAAACGGAGTGATCCTCCTAGTCGTGACGATGTTCCCATTACCCATGATGAAGCTTCCTCTACTGAGCATGCTACGATGCTATAATTTAAGAGCTTCATGTGAGTTTTAAAACAGCATTCGCACTTTATTTGATAATTAAATTTGAATGAAAGGGAACTTCACAAACCAAAGAATTAACGCTACACGCTAAATAAATTCACAAAATACAAGCGGCGAGCGATGGATAATTGCCTCTGCACGGGTGTAGCGCGTGAGAAGCTCAAAAAAAAAATGTTTTTCGGTAATTTTTCGCTCCCAATGCGGTTACTGCGACTATATAAAATATTGTATAAAGTCCGAAGGTAAAATCGTGAATCTTTTGATGCACTTTCTAATTGTGGCTAAAACATTTCGTAATAGAATAAACTTCTTGATCACCACGCTATAAGGGTGAAGGAGATAGGAAAGTATTAGAGCAGTTTGATAGGGTAACTGCTCGATTACTACAATAATTTTCTGGTCGCGAACATTATGGATGACTGCATTCTCGGAATGGATTTTCCTTAACCCCGCAGACTCAATCACGAGCATCAAAGCGGGAGAAGTCATCGGCAGCTGCCAGCCTGCTTTCACCATCACCTCTTTGAAAGCTACTCACGACAATCATTGTTAAAAGAGGCAAGACGCAGTCAAAGCCCGGGAATCCACGTCTGCAATATTGAAGCAGGTCAAATTGCCAGCGCAGCTATTCAAGCGAGCCTCTGATCTGGTCACCAAGTACAGTGACATCTTCTCAACAAGCCCGGATGATCAAGGCCGAACGAGTATGGTAACTCACGTCATAAATACACAGGGAGCCAAGCCGATTCAACAAGCACCGAGACGTCTTCCTATAGCCAAACAAGGAGAAGTGAGCGCGCTGATCTCGGACATGGAAAAACAAGGTGTTATCGAGCCTTCTGTCAGTGAATTGGTCGCGCCACTAGTTCTAGTAAAGAAAAAGGATGGTAGCACTCGTTTTTGTGTCGACTATAGGCAGCTTAACGACGTCACTAAAAAAGATAGTTACTCGCTTCCACCCATCGACGACATCATGGACACTTTAGCTGACGCAAAATGGTTTTCAACACTCGATCTCAAAAGTAGCTACAAGAAGGACCGAGAGAAGACCGCATTTTCAGTTGGGACCGGATTGTGGCAATTTCTGCTGAGAAGTACGTGCATTGATCTCGGACATGGAAAAACATGGTGTTATTGAGCCTTCTGTCAGTCCATGGGCCGCGCCAGTAGTTCTAGTGAAGAAAAAGGATGGAAGCACTCTTTCTGTTTCTGTGTCGACTATAGGCAGCTTAACGACATAACTAAGAAAGATAGTTACCCGCTTCCACGCATCGATGACATCATGGACACTTAAGCCGACGCAAAATGGTTTTCTACACTCGATCTCAAGAGTGGCTACTGGCAGGTAGGAATCGACAAGAAGGACCGAGAGAAGACAGCGTTTTCAGTTGGGACCGGATTGTGGCAATCTGCTGATGCCATTTGGGCTTTGCAATGCTCCAGCCACTTTCGAACGCCTGATGGAATACGTGCTACGAGGCCTGACCTGGAAGACCTGCTTGGTGTACCTAGATGACATCATCATCGGGAGAACGTTCGAAGAGCATGTGCGGAACTTAGAAGAGGTTTTCTCCCGATTGCGACTGGTGAATTTGAAACTTAGTCCCGACAAGTGTACTCTTTTCGCAGCTGAAGTAAAATACCTGGGAGACGGTGTGTCAGCAGAAGAGGTCAAAACAGACCCTGAGAAAATTGAAGTCGTGAAAAGCTGGCCAACACCAAACAACAAGCGCCAACTACGAAGTTTTCTGGGTCTGGCGACCTACTATCGAAGATTTGTCAAAGACTTTGCAAAAATAGCTAAGTATCTCTATCAGCTGACAGAGAAAAATCGTCCGTATGTCTGGAATGAACAATGCCAGACAGCCTTTGAGACCCTGAAGGAAAAGCTATGTGAATCACCCGTGCTGGCATATCCGAAACCCGGAAAAATGTTTGTAGTTGACACCGATGCGAGCAACGGCGGTATTGGAGCTGTACTCTCCCAGCAGATCAATGGCGAAGAAAGAGTCCTTTCATATTACAGTCGAGTTCTCTCAAACAGTGAGAGGAACTTCTGCGTGACCAGGAAGGAGTTATTGGCTATAATAGAGGCCACCAAGCAGTTCCACAAGTACCTATATGGCTAGAAATTTGCTCTTCGAACTGTCCATGCATCGCTGAGATGGCTGCTTAACTTCAAAAACCTCGAGGGACAAGTTGCGAGATGGATCGAAAGATTGCCGACTACGAGATTGTTCATCGGAAGGGCGGACTTCATGGAAATGCTGACGCCCTATCTCGTCGTCCATGTCCAGCTAACTGCAAGCATTGCCGGCGGATTGAGGAAAAGGAGCCGCCCGTTGATCTGCGATTGATAACGGCCGAATTCGATGAAGGTTGGTCATCGGAGGAGATTCGAAATGCCCAGTTAGCCGATGAAGACATCGGACCATTGCTCATATGGAAGGAGACAACTGGGCGACCTGAATGGAAAGACGTTTCAATGCATGGCGCAACCCTGAAAAGCTATTGGGCACAATGGAACTCCCTTCAGGTGGAGGGTGGCGTACTCAAGCGGAAATGGGAAACGGCGGATGGCAGCTCCTATAGAATGCAAACTATACTTCCCAAAAGCCGAATCCACGATGTGGTTAAGGAGATGCACGAAGGATGCTCGGGACGCCACCTTGGTGTTAACAAGACCTTAGCGAAATTGCGGGAAAGATTCTACTGGCTCCACGCTCGAGAAGACGTAGAGGACTGGTGCCGTAGATGCACAATTTACGCTTCCGTCAAAGGTCCAAAGCGACGACTGAGAAGACAAATGCAAACCAAAACGTGGGGGTGCCATTTGAAAGGATTGCTGTTGACATTTCAGGACCTTTTCCTGAATCCGAGTGGGGAAATCGATTCACGTTGGTTGTGGCCGATTATTTCAGCAAGTGGCCCGAGGTCTACCCCATTCCCAACCAGGGAGCAACTACTGTAGCCGAACAGCTAGTGTTAAATTGTGTTAGTAGGTACGGCGTACCTTGCGAACTACATTCGGATCAAGGCCGAAACTTTGAGTCACTAGTTTTTGGCGAAATGTGCGAGCTGCTGGGAATATGGAAAACGAGGACAAACCCGCTGCATCCCCAATCCGATGGAATGGTCGAACGTTTCAACGGCACGCTCAATAAACACCTGGCCAAGACGGTTGACGAGAACCAAAGAGACTGGGACCGACACATCCCACTATTTTTGATGGCGTACCGAGCTGCCGAACATGCATCGACGGGTCAAGCCCCAGCCAAAGTCATTTTTGGAAGGAGTATTCGTCTGCCAGCTGATATAAAGTTCGGAACACCCCCTGAGAAACCCCAAACGATCTCGGAGTACGCAAGTGAGCTAAGCCAACGGTTGAACCAGATACAACGGACAGCGCGAAAACACCTCGAATCGGCTACTGACCGCATGAAGACCAGGTATGATCTCAAGGCAAATTCTACTGGCTTCCAGCAAGATGACTTGGTGTGGCTTTATAACCCGCAACGGCGAAAGGGTAGGTCTCCAAAGTTGCAACATAATTGGGAGGGACCATACCGAGTTACAAAGCGAATCAACGACGTCGTATATCGCATCCAGGAACACCGTAAGCCAAGAGCCAAAATGAAAATCGTGCACCTGGACCGTCTTGCCCACCAAGCATGATCAACATCTGAAAGTGACGTCACTGCTCCATTCATCTGCTCGAATATACCAGATACCTCTCGGCAGAACATTCGCCAATGTACGAGAAATGGATTGAACGGCTAGAGACCCTATATAAAGGCGAGCTGAATGAATGGGGGGATTATTCATTATAAGCGCGATAGTAAAAACTGCGGCAGTGTGGAGTGCGAATAAAAAGTGATATTGCTTGTGAAGTGAAGACAGTTGTAAGAGGAATTAATTGACAAATGAAAGTTAGATTTTAATTAACTTTTGTGAAAAAGTTGAATTTATGATTGTGCATTTTTAGTAAATAAACACTTTAAACTTAATTTTAAAAGACAGTGCGTTTTCACTTTCCCGGAACATTAAAATTATTGGCCGCGAACCATAACACGCGACAATATATATATATATATATATATATATATATATATATATATATATATATATATATATATATATATATATATATATATATATATATATATATATATATATATATATATATATATATATATATATAATATATATATATATATATATATATATATATATATATATATATATATAATATATATATATATAATATATATATATATAATATATATATATATATATATATATATATATATATATATACATATATATATATATATATATATATATATATATATATATATACACTTGCATTATGATTAAAATATTACAATATTACACACTACTGCCCTCCATGACAATAGCTAAGCATAAAAGGCAAATTACGTAGAAAAACAGCAAACACGGTAATGCAGAATTTGTCCTTTGACGAAAATTTACTCTGTACCTTATGAAAAACCGAGCAAATTATGCAGTGTGGCATTAGCCCAGTATGTGATCGACATATTCTGCAATTACTATGATTGCTACCTATAAACAATATTTTTTTTATTGAAAAGATTGAATTGTATACAAATTGCTATGTAGGATACATCGTCGAATACACACACACCTGCATACCAGCATTAATATGTAACGAATTAATAGAAGTATTTCATGCAATATAGATTACGCGTTGGTATACATTAAACTCCTATTTTACTTACGCGCTGAATAAAAGAAATTGAGAATAATAACTGAAATATTGCAATAAATAAAATAAAATGCATAGAATAAGTTAGGATGTGATTTGAACATTCAAAGCACCTTATTTATTTTTGTTTGAAGGATTTGCTTAAAATCTGGTAGATCTGAGTTCAACGTGTACCTGTTATAAGTGGTTATCTCAGATTTGTGTAGTTTAGTTGACTTTAATTAAATGAATAAATGATAAGTTTCCATATTTCTCATCCGATCATTTGTGCCTTTTGCCGCGATTAATCATGCATGGCAGTGTATCGATGAATTAAATATATTTTGGAAAGAAAAAAGGCATCAATATAATACAATATAAACTTAATTGATAAATTGTATTGATTCAAGACTATGCAAAAGCAAATGATCGGGAATATTGTTTTTAGTACATAGCATATGCAAAATATGTGTAAGATTAGCAGTGATTAATTCAAACAATTGTTCCTTATTTGCATTTTCGCATAACCTAGAAAAAAAAACAATATACCGAACAATATTTTCAAATATTACGTATGAATATGTTAATTAATTTTATATAAAAGTACCTTGCTTAATATTCAATTGAATATATATGTAGGAGTATGTATCGGAGTAAAAAGGACAACAATAACAAACACATTCATACATCAGGCGATAATAGTTTGCTTATGTCGTATAATCCGTTACGTATCTTGAAAATTTCAACCGTTATATACACAAGTTTAATATGCAATTTTAGTCTTACCACTCAATATAAATCTCTAATAGGTTCAATTGTTGAAATTTAATTAGGAAAAGGATAGAAAATATAACATGAATTGCTAAAAGAACAACAACTTTCCTTTTCTGCAACCCCTTCTCTTCCAGCAGGAATGGCAGCGAGCGGTAAGTATGCCGTTACAAGGGTAGGGTTTGAGAAATCTGCGGATAGCCGGTTTCGCGTTGGGTACGCGGTATCATAAGTTGCGTTGCGTTTGTATTAGAGTAGGGTTTTTCAGATTCGAGTTAAAGTAGGATATTTTTCGGTACCGCTTCGGTGATACTCGGGAACGCGGAATTATATACATTTGTATTTCAAATAAATAAAGACTGGGGAAATCGCGAAGTGATCGGAGTGCAGTGAAGGATTACGGCACCTAACGTTTAGCGGAATCGTGGGAATGTTCCGTACTGTGGGTTGTGAGTGGCGAACACGTGGTTGAACGGTTTCACGTACGGGGGTTGGAAGTAGAAGATACGTCGGCCCAGGGATAGGCCCCAGCTGCAACAGGTAGCCTATTGTGTTGTGCGGGTGCAAGTGAACGTAATAGCGGGCGGAAAATCGGACTGCAGGCGATTGGAATTGTTTAAAAAGTGTTTGCCGGGGCGCCAGTGAAGAATAGGCAAGGTGAAAAATCAGTTCGGATTCGGTCCTCGTCCGTCAAATATATCGCATTCGCGCACAAACACAGTCACGCGCGGCACGCATCCATTGATAACGGAGCCCGCTATCATACGTACGTCGTACGTTCCAATTGGAATAAACAACTGGAGACGGCGAGCGCTGGGACTTTTCTTCTCGCACGAGAACTGTGTGCAAAACAAGACACATGAAGGAGGCGCCAAAGAATTGGATACTATCGCGGAGGAATATTTCAAACGGGATTAACTTGTGAACGTGATTGAAATTTTTAAGAAAGTGGCTCGTGAAAACGTTGGCGGTTTGTGTTGATGCGCCCTGAATTTAATACAAATTATCTTCGAGTTAGCTTCTAACTGCAATACGTAGTAGCGTACATTGTCAGGAGGTCTTATACATTATAATGGAATGTTAATTGGAATAAACACTTTGTTTTACCAGTGCGATTTGCTGAAAATTCTCAAAAGCGAACTTTCTCAATTTTATTTAAAACTTCAAGTGATCGTGAAGATACTCTCGCTCTAATTGTAATATAAATTTATAATGTTTTGATCTGAAAATTTAATTAAATGAAAGTTCTAGAGGACACCCGCATTCGTCATCGAGCGCTCGACGGACCATGTGGAGTAAGTACCCTTTTATTGCCGTTAATTTTGCTTATATATATACTTTAAATTTTTGCCTTTAATTTTTCGTATTTATATTTCAAATTTTGCCTTAATTTTTCGTATTTATATTTCAAATTTTGCCTTAATTCTTCTTATTTATATTTCAAATTTTGCCTTAATTCTTCTTATTTATATTTCAAATTTTGCCTTTGGTTTTTCTCATAATATAGTTTAAATTTTTGCCTTAATTCTTCTTATTTATATTTCAAATATTGCCTTTGGTTTTTCTCATATATAGTTTAAATTTTTGGGCTTTAATTTTTCTTTTTTATATTTCAAATTTTGCCTTTGGTTTTTCTCATATATAGTTTAAATTTTTGCCTTTAATTTTTCTTATTTATATTTCAAATTTTGCCTTAATTCTTATTTATATTTCAAATTTTGCTTTAATTTTTCTTATTTATATCTCAAATTTTGCCCTTGAAGCCACTAAAATCGTGTCGCGATAGTTAAGTGCTATAATGTTTGTAGAGTTGTATGGGAAAAAATGAAATAATATAATGGATTGCTAGATTGGAACGCCGGTCTTTTCATTTTTGTCCTATTTGACCGGGTATAGGACCCGGTACGGTGGCAGGCTCTCCTCATAAAACATGAGCCAGCCGCCGGGTACAATGTAATCTTCTTGGTTTCAGGTGACGTCGCGGGTTGAGGGGCCCAAGCAGAGTGCCTCTTTATGACATAGAGTTATGCAATCGAATTGCATAATTCTATGGCATAAATTGGTCACCGGGGTACTCCTCTTTAGATGGGAAAGCTTATGCAAGTCAAGTTGTATGAGTTTTCCACTCAGAAGAGGAATACCTGGCCACTGCAACAAATCCGGTTGGGTGGGTGCGAAGGGGCTCCATCACCACCCGGTTGCCCCTCTCTCATTTGTGGGTCATGAGCTTCGTCGGGTAACGACGAAGTTACCCTAAGTCCGCCCCTTTTTACAGGTTTCACTTGTTCTCGGAACAAGTCCTTTTTGTCCCGGTGTAGTTACCTACACTTTTTGCGACTTCGGTTGCCTTGTCCTTGTTCGACCCCAAGAAATTCGTGAGTGCGAAATTTTTTTGTAGTGGGTCCTTGTGCTGGGGGAATGAACCCGCCCACGACACCGCAATGCTAGCCTGCCAGCGCATTCACGCGTCCCCAGACGAGGGCATTCTCGGCAGATATCTCCATCTTCTTCTGCCGAGGCAGCAGAACATCGCTGCAGTCCTTTACGGACTTTTGAAACATTTAATACACTACAGATTAGAAATGAGAGCAAAAAAAGGGAATGTGATAAAAATTCTTAACATAAAGCAAATTGATTTATAGTATGCAAGCGAATGGAAAAAATGCCCGAAATGGACGTTTTCTATAATGTGCTTTCATTTGCAAAACAATGCTTGTACTCAACATTTCCGTTTTTAGAAATTTTACTCATTTTTAAATGAATACAACTTTTGATACGAATGACGAAACACAAAACTGTCCATATGAAAATTGTAGACTGGAATGTCACCTTTCAAACGCATGTCAGTTTGACTCAATCATTAGTATTGCCCGATATATGACAACGAACACCATCTAGTGACAACTTTTTAGACTATCCATTATATATATATATATATATATATATATATATATATATATATATATATATATATATATATATATATATATATATATATATGTATATATATATATATATATATATATATATATATATATATATATATATATATATATATATATATATATATATATACATATATATTTATACAGGGGCGGTTCAAATATGATGGAGACAAACGCTGTAGATGGCGCTGATGTATGTTTTGCAGGTCGTGGCTTGAGTATGTGATAGCTGTGTCCCTTACGAACAGTGTGACATCGTTTTCGTCGGGATGGCATGTTTCACGCGCGTGAACGTCAAGTGCCGACTACCGCTGCGCAACGTATTGTCATTCGTTTTTCAGTGTGGGAAACGTTGAAAACACGGAAATTTTTCTGCGTTTGCAAAATCAGTTCGGTAGTGAGTGCCTGAGTAGGGCTGCTGTGTTTAGATGGGGCAAAGCATTCAAGGATGGTCGCGAAACCATCGAGAATGAGCCGCATGATCGTCGACCGCGAACCGGATCACACCAGACAACATTTGCTGGCGTAGAACAACTCATTTTGGAGGACCGTAGGATGAATGTTCGAGACATTTCGGCTGAACTCGTTATCAGTATTGGTAGTGTAGAGTCTATCATCCACGAACATCTTCAATATCGTAAAATAATGACGCGATGGGTTCCTAAACTGTTGAACTTCGAGCAAAAATTCACGCAGTTGGAAGTTTGTCGCCGGTTGCTGACGCGATACGAGGTGGAGGGGGACGGTTTTTGAAGGCGAATCTTCACTACAGACGAGACATGGGTACACTATTACACTCCCGAAAGCAAGGTGTCGTCTAAAGAGTGGAGGAAGAAGGAGAAGGGGCACCAGCAAAAGCGAAGATAACCAGGTTCTGGGACCGGCGATTTCCTGCACACCCAACGTTCCATCAATATGTGTATACTACTATAACCTTCTGAAGCACGTGAAGCCCGCTTATCACTCGAAACGGACGAGCATTCCAGCATGAAGTGCAATTCGTCTCCAGGATAACGCGCGCCCTCATACCACGCATCTCGCGCTCGATACAATATCGGAATTGGGGTGGCAGGTACTGGAACACGAGGAAAAGGTTTACCAGGTCGAGGAGAAGGTCAGCCAGGTCGAGGAGAGAATCAACCATGAGATGGAAAAAATGAAAAAAGAGTTGGAAGCAGCGAAGGCAGTAGTAACCATCTCATCAGCCCCGCTAATAACCGCAGTGCATAGCACATCTAGAGATGTGAACGCACTAATATTCGACGGGCACACGGTCTGGAGTATTTACAAAACCCAGTTTGAAGCCGCCGCCAGGACAAATCACTAGAATGAGCAGAAACGACCAACTGCATTAACTCTTGCTCTAGGAGGCCCAGCTGCCGAGCTTTTGCAGACTATTCCCGTTGAGTTGCACTCAAACTTGGCTGCCATCTGAAGCAGATTTATCGGTCACAACTACGGCATCGGATGCAAAAGTCTGACGCAACCCTGCAGCAGCTAGCCCAAGACATTGAGCGACTGACACTGTTCGCTTACCCAGCCTACGAGCCAGTACATCGAGATGACGCAGCAACAGAAGCATTCATCAGCGCATTAAAGGACCAGGAATTGCAGGAACTTTGAGGCAACGAAAAATGTGACTCGTACCACTGCCCGGGTTCGCGAGGTTGTGACAGGCGAATGCAGGTGTGAGCACGTGGAAATTGACCGAGACCCGCAGGCAAACGGTTCGGCTAAATGCTAGATACATCTGCAAAGAGACTGCAAGAAGCGAAGAAAACCGAGCTATTGTCCAGGGTGTGCAGCCAGGAGGAGAGCCAGACCGAGTCAGGAGCCCAGAATGAAAGCCTTTCATAGGGGGGTCAGGAAACATGTAAGAGCCAACTTCGTGGGGAAGAGGTTGGCTAGGAGGATCGACCACCATCATCGTGTCAAGACTGCATCGTGGAGAAGCAGGCTTATGCCTTCCGGGTCAAGTTGACGGAGCATATTGCACCATAAAACCTAGTGCGGCAACAACTATTTCCCAAGGGCAGGATTTTCTCGCTACGGACAGCTACGGTAGAAACTGCATCTGTCCATGGAGAGGTCAACCTCCAGATACAGTTGGGAGACCTTGCGTTCCGACAAAATTTTCTGGTCGCGAACGTTATTGATGACTGCATCCTCGGAATGGATTTTCTGCGACCACATGGAATCACGTTGGATTTGGGCAAACGGGTATTGAAATAGCGGAATGTCGAAGTATTGATGGAGGATCCCAGCGTCTATATTCCCATGATTAATGCGGTAGTATGAGCGGCACTGATGTACCGAAATCTTCCGAGAGCATTGTATGGACCAAGCTTGATGGCTAGTCTGGAGACCACCGATTTTATCTGATAGAGCCAACGAAGACGTCCGCATTGCGCATTTTGATTGTAGGACGAAGCCTCGTAAGATCTATAAATAAACGGATACGTGCCGGTTAGAGTCCTTAACCCCGCAGACTCAACCACGAGCATCAAAGCGGGAGAAGTCATCGGCAGCTGCCAGCCTGTTTCCACCATCACCTCTTTGAAAGCTACTCATGATCATCATTGGAAAAAGAGGCAAGACCCAGACAAAGCCCGGGAATCCACGTCTGCAGCATTGAAGAAGACCAAATTGCCAGTGCAGCTATTCAAGCAAGCCTCAGTGACATCTTCTCAACAAGCCCGGATGACCAAGGCCGAACGAGTATGGTAACTCACGTCATAGACACACAAGGAGCCAAGCCGATTCGACAAGCACCGAGACGTCTTCCTATAGCCAAACAAGGAGGAGTGAGCGCGCTGATCTCGGACATGGAAAAACAAGGTGTTATCGAGCCTTCCGTCAGTGAATGGGTCGCGCCACTAGTTCTAGTAAAGAAAAAGGATGGTAGCACTCGTTTTTGTGTCGACTATAGGCAGCTTAACGACGCCACTAAAAAATATAGTTACTCGCTTCCACCCATCGACGACATCATGGACACTTTAGCTGACGCAAAATGGTTTTCAACACTCGATCTCAAAAGTGGCTACAAGAAGGACCGAGAGAAGACCGCATTTTCAGTTGGGACCGGATTGTGGCAATTTCTGCTGATGCCATTTGGGCTTTGCAACGCTCCAGCCACCTTTGAACGCCTGATGGAATACGAGCTACGAGGCCTAACCTGGAAGACATGTTTGATGTACCTAGATACATCATTGATATTGGGAGAAAGTTCGAAGAGCATGTGCGGAACTTAGAAGAGGTTTTCTCCCGATTGCAACCGGCGAATTTGAACCTTAGTCACGATAAGTGTACCTTTTTCGCAGCTGAAGTGAAATACCTGGGACACGTTGTATCAGAGGGGGTCAAAACAGACCCTGGGAAAATTGAAGCCGTGAAAAGCTGGCCAACACCAAACAACAAGCGCCAACTACGAAGTTTTCTGGGTCTAGCGACCTACTACCGAAGATTCGTCAAAGACTTTGCCAGAATAGTTAAGTGTCTTCATCGGCTAACAGAGAAAGATTGTCCGTATGTCTGGAATGAGCAATGCCAGGCAGCCTTTGAGACCTTGAAAGAGATTCTGTGTGAATCATCCGTGCTGGCATATTCAAAACCCGGAAAAATGTTTGTAGTTGACACCGATGCGAGCAACGGCGGGACTGGAGCTGTACTCGCCCAGCAGATCGATAGTGAAGAAAAAGTCCTTTCGTATTACAGTCGAGTTCTCTCAAAAAGCTAGAGGAACTATTGCGTGACCAGGAAGGAGCTATCGGCTATAATAGAGGCCACCAAGCAGTTCCACAAGTACCTAATGGCCAGACCATGCATCGCTGAGATGGCTGCTTAACTTCAAAAACCTCGAGGGACAAGTTGCGAGGTGGATCGAAAGATTGCAGTCATACGACTACGAAATTGTTCATCGGAAGGGCAGAGTTCATGGAAATGCTGACGTCCTATCTCGTCGTTGAGGAAAAGGAGCCGACAGTTGATCTGCGAGTGATAACCGCCGAATTCGATGAAGGTTGGTCATTGGAGCAGATTCGAAACGACTGGCTAGCCGATGAAGACATCGGGCCATTGCTCGTCTGGAAGAAGACAGCTAAGCGACCTGAGTGGAAGGAGGTTTCGATGCATGACGCAACCCTGAAAAGCTATTGGGCACAATGGAACTCCCTTCAAGTGGAGACTGGCGTACTCAAGCGGAAATGGGAAACGGCGGACAATTAAGTAATGAGACGAATTCCATGAAAACCGTATATTTAAAAATTATTCTACAACTCATCCCCTTAAAAATAGTCCCCTTGGGCGATTGCAGCGCGTTTTCCATGCTTCGTAACATTTTTGGAACGCTTCGACTAGGATGTCCGCGAGTACCCTCGTCACGGCCGCCTGGATGTCCGTAATCGACTCAAAATGGGTTCCTTCAACCACCGATTGGAAAAACCAGCTCTCATCGTCTGTAATAACTCGATCAAGCAGCGTGGGATTGTTTTCCAATTGTTCCAAACAGTCTTCTGCGACGGTCGTTCGATGCTGCTTTTGCTCCTCAGAAAGGTTCTTTGGAATCATCTTCGCACACAACTTTTTCATTCCAAAATCGTCGGTTAAATTTTTCTGACTGTTTCACGGTTCATACCCAGTTCCGAGGTCAACAGTCAAACTGTTAATTGCCAATCTTCACGGATTAGGGCGCGCACACGCTGCGCATTCTCGTCAGTCCGCACCCCGAATGGTGTCCCGCTCCGCACCTCGTCTTCCACGCTTTCACACCCCTCCTTAAACTCTTTATGCCATCCAAACACCTGGGCACGACTAAGAGCTGTATCACCATGCACTTTCGCCCAATCTGGCGTAAAATTTAATCGCGACGCGTTGCTCTTGATTTCGTTTCTCCATTTTCGTGACGAACACCGCCAACACACGTGCACTCAACACGAAACAAGCTAGAGCGATGATAAATATATCAATGGAGATGAGAAGGATGCCGAAGAAGGGGATGGGAATTTCAAGGTCGCAGGTTCACCACAAGCGCGGCAATAAAATCGGTCTCATTACTTAATTGTCACACCTCGTATATACATATATATACATATATATATATATATACATATATATATATATATATATATATATATATATATATATATATATATATATATATATATATATATATATAATAAAAATTAAATGAATTTCGGATCTTCTCAATTATCACACATCCATGGAGTGATGATTAAAGAATCTAATGTTTCGTGTAATGTTGAACGGTTAACATTCGTATTAGATCGAATTAACGGAAGACCTTCACGCCTACACTTGAACAAGGTCAGATAAAGGAACGCTATTATGACTAAAATTTTGGATATACTTCTCATTTCGTCCCGTATGAAGGACACGTAAATTGACCAGTCCCAAAAGACAATCGCCGTTAAAATATTGGCTTGGCTTTAAAAAATGCCTATGTCAATCAATTTGTTAATTCTGCATATGAGAAGTATCATATAAAAATTTAATCGGCAGAATAGCTTGAATTATTTTTTTTGCTTTAGCACTACAGCCCTTTTCGAACCTTCGCTTTGAGATAATTAGAGTATCTTATTATCTTGATCGAACGTATCGGTACTCGGGAAGGTAATATAGTCAGTACACGCTTTGGCCGTGTATGCGTCCACCCAGCTGTGATACGTTCTGACTTTAAACTAGTACGTATCATAACTGAACGGGCTTATAATCCGTTTCAAGAATCACTCGAAACAAATTTCGTTGTCGCAAACGGGATTTCGAACCTTCGCTTTGAGATAATTCGAGTATCTTATTATCTTGATCGAACGTATCGGTACTCGGGGGAAGGTAACATAGTCAGTACACGCTTTGGCCGTGTATCCGTCCACCCAGCTGTGATACGTTCTGACTTTAAACTAGTCCGTATCATAACTGAATGGGCTTATAATCCGTTTCAAGAATCACTCGAAACAAATTTCGTTGTCGCAAACGGGATTCGAACTAGGGACCTTCGGCTTACGGGGTGAGTGCCCTAAACACTACACCACGCGCCCAGATGCTCGCCACGGCTACGGTGGCAGACTTCTATCCGATGGTCCATATTTTCAATGACTCTGAGGCATAATTCAGGTTATTGTGCTGAATTATCTTATTATTCTTGGCTTAATGACGCACACTTTTTCTTTTAAATATCTCCAGAAAAAGAAGTCCAACGGTGCCAAATCACATGATCGTGGCGGCCAATTCACATCGCCACAACGTGAGATAACATGGCCATTGAATTTCTCGCGCAAAAGAGCCATTGTTTTGTGGCCTGTGTGGCAAGTGGCAACATCCTGTTGGAACCACATATCGTCCAGGTCCATAACCTCAATTTCTGGGCACAAGAAGTCCGTTATCATCTCGCAACGCCGACGAGTCGTCACTCTTCTGCCACACTATCGCGAACAACCGCAATGTTTTCCGCAGAACGAACTGGGCGAGCATGCGCAGATGATTTCTTATTTCCTACAAACACGGTTTGCTGAAATCTGCGCACAATTCTCCCGATTGTGGACACATTTGCTCGATTATGCTGACCAAAAAAGTCACGAAGTGCACGAAATGCATTTTGATTTGAACGCCCGTTTTCGTAAAAGGCTTCAACAACCTTAACGCGCTGCTCAATTGTGTACCTCTCCATGATTGAATTTTTCAATCAATGAAACAAAGAAATGTCAAATTAAGTTGGGCGAAAAACTTGACGTTAAGGTGTGACTCAGAATAAACATCGTGCATTATGGTTGAACCACCCTTGAGTACATATAAGTCTAAAAATTTTGGGTGTACTTTAATTAAAAATGTACTGAGTAGTATATTTTAAAATTTTATACTAAGGATATCATGGTAAAACGTTTGTACTAGTGTCATTCATCTTTAACTGGTGATACATGTTAAATAATGCTCAATATGGGAATTAATAACACCTTGGATGATCGCTATAGCTGTAGCAATATCGATGAAAAATGAGGCTAGCAAGGTTTTTATACAAAAAGAAACCAAGCCAGGGAAGAAACATACCATGAACTAAAGCGTAATGCCAAAAATATCTCGACAAAAACAACGCAAAAAGAAAAATGATAGAATTTCAACATTTGACGATGATATGCAAAATAGTACATATAACACAAGAGTTGTATTTAGTATTGTGAAACAAACTCATCATCATTTATGGCATAGCTCAAAGTCGGACCTTCGCCTCCAGTAAGAGTCGAATCCAATAACCGCAGTCCTACGACTTTTTCGCCGATTTGAATTTTCAAGCGGGGATCCGCTGGCCCTATTTACGGAGTCTTCCCATTGTTTCCTCGGTTTCTCAAATGAACGTTTCTTTTATGTTCTACCCTTCAATGGTCGCCAGGGGCATCCATCTTTTTCACATTTCCTGGCCATTGATGTTTGCGCATGCGGATACAGGTGGATCGTCATATAAATTATACAACTCATCGTTATAACGACGTTTCCATTCTGCTCCATACGTCACTGGACCAAATATCCTTTTGAGCACTTTGCATTCGAATATATGCAGGGTCTGTTCGGAAACGTTTGTAAGGCCTCGTTTTCGCATCAACCCAGGATTCATGAGTCGTTTGCTGATGCGAAGCTTTTTTCCCTGTGCACATCGCTTGATCTTAGCAAAGGAAGTACTGAGAAGTAGGCTTTTTCAGATTTCCTCCTTTTCTATGCCCTTTGTATCAAGATGGACTGCTAAGTATAAGAAGCTATCCACACATTTCAGGTTGTAGTTTCCTTAGGACATCTTTTGTCGGACTGGCATGTCTTTCCTTGTTTAGGTAATGAATTTGGTTTTAGTTTCATTCATTTCACGAAATTAAACAATTTACACAAGGATATAAACGTTAAACAGCCCTATGCAGATGTAGATCGTAGCATTATAGACAAAGAAAATGAAATCAAAAGACACTGAGTGCAATATTTCAACACTTTTTGCATCCTGATAAAGGATCACCGCCAATCTACTCCAGCATCCCGGATGATCCACACGAAGAGCGCGCGCCCATACCATCTCTCGAGGAAGTGAGTTCAGCCATCCATGCCCTGAAACTGAATAAAGCGCCAAGTGTGGTTGGAATCCTGGCAGTAGGTCGGAGAAGCAATGCTCAGGGTGCATACAAATAAATTCATTCAAAGAATATGGATAGGAGAAAAACAACCAAAAATGATATAGAGGACCCAAACAAAACTATAGAATATGCTTGTTGTGCACGTATTAAGAACTTTCAGTAAAATACTCGAACGTCGATTTCGTGCATACGTTGGTGGTGAATACCAAGTAAGTTTCAGAGCAGGTCGATAGACTGTTGACTAGATCCTCTCAGTGAAATAAATCTTGAAAAAATTGCTAGAAATATAACATTGATGTAACTCCGTCGTAGACTGTCCCAAGCCCGGTTGAGAATGAAGAAGCTTTCATGATTTCTTATCCTAAATCTCATGGCTAAATGGTAGCAAACGGTCTCGGGATTTATTGCTTCTCCAATGATGGGACATTAAATACCGAGAAATGCCAATAGTTGCAAATACATCTGAAGATCTGCTACTAAATCCTACTTACACCTTCTTTGTGGCGACGTGAGAGGGTGAAGGCGAATCTTCCGTGCTTGATAACGGAATTGAAAGTAACAACCATGCCACCGGGATGGAGATTAGGCGATGGGCTAACTCTCTGTCCCTGGGAAACGCTTCATTGTTTCGAAATCAGCAAATAAGCCTAAGAATGGATTGGAGCTAAGGCATATTCCACGAAGACCAACCCGCTACAAACATTTGACATCGAAAGGCTCCAAACAGCGTTTGTGGCAAACATTTCACGGGGCCCTCTACAAACAGCTGTCTCCTATCTTATCAGACGCATCGCTGAAAACAAGCAACGAGCTCTGAATGGAAGTGAAAGCGGTAATTAAGACCGCGTGGTAGAACACACAGTCGAACATCAAGCCCGGCGTAAGAGAAATGATTGGCTCGATGATGAATGTCACAATGCGTTAGACAAAAAGAATCAGGCGTACAAATAATACTTAGGCAGGAAAACCAGGACGAAGAGAGAACACTATGAAAATTTCAGAAGAGTAGCGAATAAGATAATTAAAATTAAGAAAAGAAAATACTATGTCGACCAATTGAAAAGTATCGATGTAAGTCTACCGAACAACAACACACGACAAGCATACAAAGTAGTGAAAAGCCTTAAACGTTGTTATCAGCCCAAAACCACGCTCTGTCGTGATGACATCGGCAATATGATCGCTGATGAGACCAAGATTAAGGAAAGATGGGCATCATATTTCAAGAACCAGCTCCAGAACATCGGAGCTTAATAGATATTCCCAGAGAGCTTCCATTGGCCCCACCAACTCTGGATGAAGTTTCCTTCAGCATCAAATCCCAAAGCGCCGGGCATTGATGAGATTCCAGTGGAGCTCATCAAATATGGTGGCAGCAGTGTTCATAACGTTATTCACAAAGTCACCCAGCATATTTGGCGACAAGAACATATGCCGAAAGAGTGGAGCCAATCAATTATATTCTCTATCCACAAAAAAGGTGACAAGTTACAGTGCGAAAATTATAGAGGCATATCACTACTTTGTACGGTGTACAAAATATTTTCAAAGATATTAGAAAATAAAATCGGATCATACACCAACAGGATTATTGGGGAATATCAAGGTGGTTTTAGAGCAGATCGATCGACAATAGACCAATTGTTCACTGTCAAGCAGCTACTTGAAAAATGCTGGGGGTTCCACATAGACGTACATCAAATTTTCGTTGACTTTAAGCAAGCATACGACAGTATTGATTATAACGTACTGTACCAAATAATGACATCAACCACCTCCCAAGTCCGCATCAATAACCAACACACCGACACCTGTGACACAAATATCGGACTAAAGCAGGGAGATATGATGGCTCCATTGCTATTCAATTTGACTCTGGCTTGTGTCATAAAAAGGCTACCTGTTGATACAAGAGGTAAGTTATTATAAAGGGTGGTCCAAAAAAACCGCACGATGTTAATTGTAAATAAAACAAAAAGTTTTCAGGGAATAAGTTTATTATTTTTATTATAATAGAAGGATCTATGACAATTATGTGTGGAACAAAATATCGCCCAAATGCTCGCCACAGCTACGGTGGGATAATTCTATCCGATGGTCCATATTTTCAATGACTATGACATAATTGAGGTTCAATGTCGTTAATGTGCTGAATTATATCATCCTTTATCTCTTGAATTGTTTTTGACCTATTGGCGTACACTTTTTCTTTTAAATATCCCCAGAGAAAAAAGTCCAACGGTGCCAAATCAGATGATCGTGGCGGCAAATTAACATCGCCACAACGTGAGATAACACGGCCATTGAATTTCTCGCAGAAAAGAGCCATTGTTTCATTGGCTGTGTGGCAAGTGGCATCATCCTGATGAAACCACATATCGTCCTAGGTACCTGAACCATTTCTGACCACAACAAGTCTGTTATCATCTCGCAATAGCGAACACCATTCACGGTAACTGCTTAGCCGTCCTCATTTTCGAAGAAGTACGGCCCGATGACGCCGCCAGCTCATAAACCGCACCAAACAGTTACTCTTTGTGGATGCAACGGCTTTTCAACAATCACTCGTGGCTTCTCATTTGCCCAAATGCGGCAATTCTGCTTTTTAACGAATCCACTGAGGTGAAAGTGTGCCTCGTCGCTGAAGATGGTTTTCTTTGTAAAGTCACCATTCCCTTCTATCTGTTTAACCAACCGTTCGGCGTATTGCCGTCGTTTGAAATGGTCAGTAGGCTCCAGCTCTTGGAACAATTGAACGATGTAAGCGTGTAAATTCAAATCTTTATTCAAAATTCGCATCAGTGATGTTCGTGAGATGTTCAATTGTTGGGCACGCCGACGAATCGAGGTTGATGGCTCTTCCCCCCCATTTTGTCACGGTCGTTAACAACCGCCAATTAACTTTTCCTAAAACTCGACAGTGCCAGCAAAACTAGTAGGGCTACAAATCAATGGAAATAAAATAAAGCTCATCACGCAGTCGAGGAAAAATACCTCAGATGCCCAAAATATCATATATTAGTTGGCGAATACAGTATCGAAAATATGGGCGAATATGTGTATTTTAGGTGCCGAAATAACGAGATTCGGCAATGAAAAAGACGAAATATGCCCAAGAATACAGCTCGCAATTAATTTTTTTTTTCATACACAGGAAAACAAAGCTCCAAGTATACAAATCTGTTATAAGACCTGTGCTATGCTAGTGTGAAACATGGACCCTTACCCAAGCATCCGCAAACATATTGGACTCCTTCGAAAGACGGGTATCGAGGCAAATAATTGCAGCGAAGCTAGATGGGGACCAATGCCGAATTCGATACAACCATGAGCTGTATGAAATTTTCGACGAACCGGAGGTCTCAACAAGTAAGACTGCGGAAGCTGCAATAGGCTGGCCACGTGAGTCGTATGGACGAACACCGGATACCCAAAAATGTATTCGTTGGGAGAACTACAGGTAGAAGGCGGAGATCAATGGTCTGACTCGCTCAACGAAGAAAGTTCATCGCTGCTCGGATTTCGGAATTGGAGGACGCGCTCAATGGTCCCATAAAGTTGGAGGCGCTTGTTGTAGGAAGCAGGTCCAAGAGGAGCCGTAGTGCTATAAAGAAGAAGATAATATCGATGTATGCCAGCTTTTTATAGAAGCCTATGATAGTACCGATCGAAACGCCCGCAACAGTTTATTTCTTGAACTAAGAATCCACCAAAATTCGTTCTCCTAAGAAAAATTCTAATGTACAAAACCAGGTGCCAAGTTAAAATTCAAAACCACCTCTCCGAAGCCTTCTTCTAGATTAAAGGTTAAAATAGAAGGCTGGTTTGGCGCCAACCCTCTTCAACCTGACACCTCTATAGAAGCATATAAAAATGCAGATTGCGTCAATATACCGGCCCAATTTCTTCCCCTTCTAAAAGAGGTGTTGGTCAAGGAAAATAAAGCCAAACTGAGGACCCCCACAAGAAACAACACTCCAAATCGACTGTCACAATTGGTGATTTCGACTTGGACCAAATAACATTGTTTACTAACTCAGCTCAGCTTTCAAAGGATGATAACGAGAAAGATGAAATTTGCGGTGCATACCCATAGCGATCTACATTGCAGTCCTCCTAAGAGAATTCCGAAAATAAATGAAAGTTTTTTTAAATATTAATTATGGGTGTCAAAGCTGGATGCTGACGAAGACATCGGAGAAGCGGATAGATGCTCCCAAAGGTTATAGTGAAAAATCACTATAGCGTACTCAATACAAGTTGTAAGGCATTAGTAACCTCCCTGAAAGCGAGGAAGGCTCCAGGTCCAGATGGTGTTCCAGCTGAGGTTTTGCAGCTCGTCTATCACCATTGTCCTGACTTGCTGCTCAGCACATTCAACGCTTGCCTACGGGACGGGGTTTTCCCGGTACGATGGAAGGTGGCGAGGCTCGTGCTGGTCAGCAAGGGGAAGGGAAATCCCGAATCGCCGTCTGCATACCGCCCGTTATGCATGCTAGACACGGCTGGGAAAGTGCTAGAGAAACTCATCAAGGGAAGACTCACTGACGCGATTCGTGCTGCTGGGGACCTATCTCCTCGGCAGTACGGCTTTAGAGCAGGACGTTCTACCATAGATGCGATTGCAGAGGTGGTGAACGCGGTCCAAAAGGCAGAGGCATATAGTCGCACCAAGCGACGGATCGTCCTGTTGGTGACACTCGACGTCAGGAATGCCTTCAACTCCGCTAGATGCGTGGATATTCTGGATACGCTGGAAAACTCTTTTCAAGTTCCAGAATATCTAATGCGGCTTTTGAGGAACTACCTAAAGGACCGAAGCCTGCTCTACGACACGACACAGGGCCAACGAAGGATGGAAATTACATCGGGTGTTGCCCAGGGATCTATCCTTGGTCCGGACCTGTGGAACGTGTCTTACGACGGGCTACTGAGACTTGAGATGCCAGATGAGTCGCGCTTGGTCGGCTATGCGGATGATGTTGCGGCTCTGGTCGCCGGACGCACCGTTGAACAAGCGCAACTTAGGCTAGGTATGCTAATGCGCCGAGTGAGGGACTGGATGACTGCTCGCGGGCTCAGTTTAGCACTGGAGAAAACCGAAGTGGTCATCTTGACAAAAAAGAGAATCCCTAGAGTAAGGATGATCAGTATTGGAGATATACAGATCGAATCGAAGCCAGCGGTGAAGTACCTGGGGCTACTGATCGACTCGAAGATGAGTTTCTCTGAGCAAATCAGGGCAACGGCTGAGAAGGCTGCTTCGGGAATATCGGCCCTGAGTCGACTTATGGCCAACGTAGGGGGACCCAGCCCATCAAGAAGACGCCTCTTGATGAGTGCTGTAGGGTCAGTGCTACTGTACGGAGCAGAGGTATGGGGCGACGCTCTCAGCAAGGAGGTATACCGAAAACGATTGGCACAGGTACAGAGAAGAGGAGCACTGAGAATTGCATCTTCGTATCCAACAATCTCCGACTCGGCGGTGAGAGTGATTGCAGGCGTGATACCTGTCGCCCTCCTTGCTAGAGAGCGCCGCGCTATTTACCTGCGCCGAAACGAGGATGCGAGGGAGATCGTTATCCGCGAGGAGAGACAACGCTCGCTCAACGATTGGCAGCAGTCTTGGAGGAATTGCACGAAGGGAAGGTGGACTGCGCGCCTCATCCCGGATGTGAGACCGTGGCTAAATCGAAGGCATGGTGAGACTGACTTCTATCTGACCCAGCTTTTGAGCGGGCACGGGTGTTTTCAGTCTTACCTGCACAAGATCGGCAAGTCACGGTCTCGCGATTGTCGGTTTTGCCCAGGAGAGGAGGACAATGCCTGTCACACATTTTTTGCGTGTACCAAATGGGCCAGGCTGCGAAGGGAACTCTACAGGGAGACAGGAGAGCTCACCCCGGATAATATAGTTGCGGTGATGCTCGAATCGGTTGACAAATGGAACCAGGTGGCACATTATGCTCGGGCAGTCCTAAAATATAAAAGGGACTCACAACAGCCGGAGGCACTGGGGCTGGGGGATCGCTCTTCTGGCAATTCCTGTTCCCCCCTCCCCTCCCGCTAGGAAAGGGACTCCCCAGCTTGAAGGTGCCCCACGGCGTAACAAAACGAGACCTGGCCCGAAGTAATGTGTCAAACGGTTCCAGGCTAGGTTCTCAGATTGACAGGGGAGGTGTTTAGTGGGTAGTCCAAAGGTATCCTCCATGGGAGTCCCACACTGCCAGACTCGGCGGGCATAAATGCCTTCACCTCCCTACCACAAAAAAAAAAAAAAAAAAAAAAAAAAAAAAAAAAAAAAAAGGCATAAGTAACGATCCCGTTGCTTCTATCATCATGAAATTAGCAATAATTTTAAGAGTGTCTAAGCCCTTCAATAACGTAGACGTATTAAAGATTTCCGTATCGAGCTGTGGGTTAGGGCACACTCCGCTTGCGCAGCAGCTCCCAAGTTGAAATCTCGGTCGCGGCATCGAAATTGAGCTTCTGATGCTATTGTCGGACTATCAGCCCTACTAATTGAAAAACTACGTAATAATCCCATGCTTGAGCGTGATATTGACCATGCCACCTCGAATTCCGTTACGGTCATGGAATGAGATACCCTAACAATAAATCAACGCCAAGGTTCGTATATTTGCGGTTGTGCGATAGATTATTATTATTAAAGATATAATTCAATTCATACGTACATAGTATACCGGAGTTTGGCAGTATAGTTTGGAATCCTAATTACAATGTACATATTGATCGACTGGACAGAGCCCAAAAAAGTTTGTGAAAGCTTTAGACTACAAATTTGCAAATCACTTACTGATTATAAAAATAATGCGCTATAAAAAAAACTTTTAGAAATAAAAGAAAACCGACTTCGAAATGCCTTAAAAAGAATGAAATAAATTTTATGGAAGAAGTGCCATTTGATTTTTCCTCGATTCTTTTGTGATGGTGCAGATGTTGGAAGTATTTATGTTGAAATGGGGAAATCGTTCATAGGAATCGAATTTAGTTCTGATTTGATACATGATCTCATCAACGTTTACCTTGATTTTAGGTTTCATGAAAATCCAATATTTTGAAATTATCGAATTTCAAACTTTGCCTAGCCACCATTTTGATATTCTGACCTGACCCTGAAGTGCTTTTTTATTGTTCAACTTTTTTCGACGTTTGAGCGGCCGCCATTTTGTTTCAAACGGTTCGACTTTGGATTTTTTATTGTCAGCTTTATCACACACTTGAATGAACCTTTTTACCAGTTTAGTACAAACCAGAGTTAACTTTGATCAGAACAGAAATCACGGTTTTTCGTCTAAACATCCTCTACTTTGTTTTTGCTTAACCAGTTTGAATAACTAAAATAAACTAGTAGAAATATTTCTGAAAGTTTTGTGAAAATCAAAGCTAAATTGCGATCTCCAAGTCACAAATTTCGTCATATCGTATGTATACTCGAACTCACACACACACACACAACCAAACCCACACCCACACATATATATATATATATATATATATATATATATATATATATATATATATATATATATATATATATATATATATATATATATATATATTGTCGCGTGTTATTGGTTCGCGGCCAATAATTTTAACGTTCCGGGAAAGTGAAAACGCAATGTCTTTTAATTTAAGTTAAAAGAGTTTATTCAATTAATTAAAATGCACAATAATCAGTTAACACTTTCACTAATTTTAATTGTCACTATTAAAATTATCTAACACTTGTCCATAGATTTATTATCGCAATTGTCTTCTAAATTACTTCACTATTACGAAACACACTTTTCTACTACTCGAAGAATATCGCTTCCCACAAACAATCGCAGTTCTTCTCGCGGTCGAATGAATGATGATCCCCATTCATTCAGCTCGCCTTTATATAGGGTCTCTACCTATTCACCCATTTCTCGCACATTGGCGAATGTTCTACCGAGAGGTACCTGGTAGGTTCGAGCAAGTTCATGAATGGAGTGACGTCACTTGCAGATGTTGATCATGCTTGTTGGGTTCGAGTAAATTCATTCGTTGACGTTCTTAATGATGATGAAAACAATTGCGACAGTAGCTCGCAGAATTATTTGTACATGTAATTATTTGTACATGTAACACTGCCCCCACCTCAGTTCTTTTCGCCCCGAAAAGATGTGTCGCTATTTGTAGTCAATTCTCCCTGGGTGTAATATGGGGCAAGACGGTCCAGATGCACGATTTTCATTTTAGCTCTCGGCTTACGATGTTCCTGTATTCGGTATACGACGTCGTTGATTCGCTTTGTAACTTGGTATGGTCCCTCCCAATTATGTTGCAACTTTGGAGACCTACCCTTTCGCCGTTGCGGGTTATAAAGCCACACCAAGTCATCTTGCTGGAAGCCAGTAGAATTAGCCTTTAGATCATACCTGGTCTTCATGCGGTCAGTAGCCGATTCGAGGTGTTTTCGCACTGTCCGATGTATCTGGTTCAACCGTTGTCTTAGATCACTTGCGTACTCCGAGACCGTTTGGGGTTTCTCAGGGGTTGTTCCGAACTTTATATCGGCTGGCAAACGAATAGTCTTTCCAAAAATGACTTTGGCTGGGGCTTGGCCCGTCGATGCATGTTCAGCGGCTCTATACGCCATTAAAAATAGTGGGATATGTCGGTCCCAGTCCCTTTGGTTCTCGTCAACCCCTTTGGCCAAGTGTTTATTGAGCGTGCCGTTGAAACGTTCGACCATTCCATCGGATTGGGGATGCAGCGGTGTTGTCCTCGTTTTCCGTATTCCCAGCTGCTCGCACATTTCGCTAAAAACTAGTGACTCAAAGTTTCGGCCTTGATCCGAATGTAGTTCACAAGGCACGCCGTACCTGCTGACCCAATTTAACACTAGCTGTTCGGCTACAGTAGTTGCTTCCTGGTTGAGAATGGGGTAGACCTCGGGCCACTTGCTGAAATAATCAGCTACAACCAGCGTGTATCGATTTCCCCATTCAGATTCAGGAAAGGGTCCAGCGATGTCAACAGCAATCCTTTCGAATGGCACGCCTACGTTATAGGTTTGCATTTGTCCTCTCAGTCGTCGCTTTGGGCCTTTGACGGAAGCGCAAATTGTGCATCTGCGGCACCAGTCCTCTACGTCTTCTCGAGCGTGGAGCCAGTAAAACCTTTCCCACAATTTCACTAAGGTCTTGTTAACGCCAAGTAGGCCTCCCGAGGATCCTTCGTGCATCTCCTTAACCACATCGTGGATTCGGCTTTTGGGAAGTATAGTTTGCATCCTATAGGAGCTGCCATCCGCCGTTTCCCATTTCCGCTTGAGTACGCCACCCTCCACCTGTAGGGAGTTCCATTGTGCCCAATAGCTTTTCAGGGTTGCGCCATGCATCGAAACGTCCTTCTACTCCGGTCGCCCAGTCGTCTCCTTCCATACGAGCAATGGTCCGATGTCTTCATCGGCTAGCTGGGCATTTCGAATCTCCTCCGATGACCAACCTTCATCGAATTCGGCCGTTATCAGTCGCAGATCAACGGGCGGTTCCTTTTCCTCAATCCGTCGGCAATGCTTGCAGTTAGCTGGACATGGGCGACGAGATAGGGCGTCAGCATTTCCATGAACTCCGCCCTTTCGATGAACAATTTCGTAGTCGTATGACTGCAATCTTTCGATCCATCTCGCAACTTGTCCCTCGGGGTTTTTGAAGTTAAGTAGCCATCTCAATGATGCATGGTCCGTTCGAAGAACAAATTTCTGGCCATATAGGTACTTGTGGAACTGCTTGGTGGCCTCTATTATAGCCAATAGCTCCTTCCTGGTCACACAGTAGTTCCTCTCACTTTTTGAAAGAACTCGACTGTAATACGAGAGGACTCTTTCTTCGCCATTGATCTGCTGGGAGAGTACAGCTCCAATACCGCCGTTGCTTGCATCGGTGTCAACCACAAACATTTTTCCGGGTTTCGGATACGCCAGTACGGGTGATTCACATAGCTTTTCCTTCAGGGTCTCAAAGGCTGTCTGGCATTGTTCATTCCAGACATACGGACGATTTTTCTCGGTTAGCTGATAAAGACACTTAGCTATTTTGGCAAAGTCTTTGACGAATCTTCGATAGTAGGTTGCCAGGCCCAGGAAACTTCGTAGTTGGCGCTTGTTGTTTGGTGTTGGCCAGCTTTTCACGGCTTCAATTTTCTCAGGGTCTGTTTTGACCCCTTCTGCTGATACGACATGTCCCAGGTATTTTACTTCAGCTGCGAAAAGGGTACACTTGTCGGGACTAAGTTTCAAATTTGCCAGTCGCAGTCGGGAGAAAACCTCTTCTAAGTTCCGCACATGCTCTTCGAACGTTCTCCCGATGACGATGATGTCATCTAGGTACACCAAGCAGGTTTTCCAGGTTAGACCACGTAGCACGTATTCCATCAAGCGTTCGAAAGTGGCTGGGGCATTGCAAAGCCCAAACGGCATCACCACAAATTGCCACAATTCGGTCCCAACTGAAAATGCGGTCTTCTCTCGGTCCTTCTTGTCAATTTCTACCTGCCAGTAGCCACTCTTGAGATCGAGTGTAGAAAACCATTTTGCGTCGGCTAAAGTGTCCATGATGTCATCGATGCGTGGGAGCGGGTAACTATCTTTCTTAGTGACGTCGTTAAGCTGCCTATAGTCGACACAAAAGCGAGTGCTACCATCCTTTTTCTTTACTAGAACTACAGGCGCGGCCCATGGACTTACAGAAGGTTCAATAATGCCTTGTTTTTCCATGTCCGAGATCAGCGCGCTCACTTCTCCTTGTTTGGCTATAGGGAGACGTCTTGGTGCTTGTCGAATCGGCTTGGCTCCCTGTGTGTCTATGACGTGAGTTACCAAACTCGTTCGGCCTTAGTCATCCGGGCTTGTTGAGAAGATGTCACTGTACTTGGTGACCAGATCAGAGGCTCGTTTGAATAGCTGCACCGGCAATTTGACTTGCTTCAATATTGCAGACGTGGATTCCCTGGCTTTTTCTGTGTCTTGCCTCCTTTTCCAATGATGGTTGTGAGTAGCTTCCAAAGAGGTGATGGTGGAAACAGGCTGGCAGCGGCCGATGACTTCTCCCGCTTTGATGCTCGTGGTTGAGTCTGCGGTGTTAAGGACTCTAACCGGCACATATCCGTTCCTTAAAGATCTTACAAGGCTTCGTCCTACAATCAAACTGCGCAATGCGGACGTCTTCGTTGGCTCTATCAGGTAGGATCGGTGGTCTCCAGAATCACCATCAAGCTTGGCCCATACAATGCTTTCGGCAGAATTCGGTACATCAGTGTCAGTACATACCACTACATTCATCTTGGGGATTTGGACGCTGGGATCCTCCATCAGTACTTCGACATTCTGCCATTTCAAGACACGTTTTCCCAAGTCCAACGTGATTCCATGTGGTCGCAGAAAATCCATTCCGAGAATGCATTCATCCATAATGTTCGCGACCAGAAAATTATGTCGGAACAGAAGGTCTCCCAACTGTATCTGGAGGTTGACCTCTCTATGAACAGGTGCAGTTTCTCCCGTAGCTGTCCGTAGTGAGAAAATTCTGCCCTTGTGAAGTTGTTGCTGTCTAACTAGGTCTGGTCGGATAATCGATCGGGTTGCACCAGTGTCGATTGTTATGGTGCAGTGTTCTCCGTCAATTTGACCCGGAAGGCATAAGTCTGCTTCTCCACGATGTAGTCTTGACACGGTGATGGTGGTGCTGGGGACGTCGATCCTCCTAGCCAACCTCTGCTCCACGAAGTTGGCTCTTACATGTTTCCCGACCCCTCTGTTTGAAGGGCTTCCATTCTGGGCTCCTGACTCGGTCTGGATCTCCTCCTAGCTGCACACCCTGGACAATAGCTCGGTTTTCTTCGCTTCTTGCAGTCTCTTTGCAAGTGCCCCTTCTCTCCGCAACTCCAGCATCTAGGCGCACCATTTACATGCGGGTCTCGCTCAATTTCCACGCGTTCACACCTGCACTCGTCTGTCACTACTTCACGAACCCGGGCAGTGGTACGAGTCGCATTTTTCGCTGCCTCAAAGTTCAGACTGTAAGCCAATGCGTCCTTAACCGTTTGCTTTTGAGCTAAACGCACGGCTTGTTGCAAGTCTGGGTCCTTTAGTGCGCTGATGAATGCCTCTGTCGCTGCATCATCTCGATGTTCTGGGTCGTAGGCTGGGTAAGCCAAAAGTGCTAGTCGCTCAATGTCTTGGACTAGCTGCTGTAGGGTCTCACCAGACTTCTGCACCCGATGCCTTAGCTGTGACCGATAAATCTGCTTTAGATGATCGTCTCCATAACGCATGTCGAGCGCATTCATTATAGCATTCGGGTTTGAGTGCAATTCATCGGGGATCGTCTGCAAAAGCTCGGCAGCTGGGCCTCTTAGAGCAAGAATCAGTGCAGTTGCTCGTTCCTGCTCATTCCAGTGATTTGCCCTTGCGGCAGCTTCAAACTGAGTCTTGTAAATACTCCAGACCGTTTGCCCATCGAATATTGGTGCTGGCACATTTCTGGATGTGCTTTGCGCTGCGGTTACAAGCGGGGCTGGTGGGGCGGTTACTACTGCCTTCGCTGCTTCTAATTCTTTTTTCACTTTTTCCATCTCATGGTTTATCCTCTCTTCGACCTGGCTGACCTTTCCCTCGACCTGGCTGACCTTTTCCTCGACCTGGTAAACCTTTTCCTCGACCTGGTCAACCTTTTCCTCGACGCCTTTAATTTGTTTGTTCAGATGACCGAGCTCCGCTTTTATTTCGGTTGACTGTTTCTCCAGCTTCTGTGTGATGTCTGCCTTGATTTCGATCGCTTGTTGGCCAAGCTTCACTGATTGTTCATTTAACTTCGCTGATTGTTCATCTAGCTTCGCAGTCAGACTGGATGACATTAGCATCAACATTTGCATCAGCGCATTTTCTGGCTCCTTTGATTTTGGTGTGTCTACTTCTCCACCTTCTGCGCCTTTTTCCGCATCTGAGAGCTCACCCGAATCCAGATTCACGCCTTCCGACTCGATCGCGTCACGCAAGCGTGCAATCAGTATGGCCTTTGTACCTTGTGTGGCCAGATTCCGCTGTTCCAACTCCTCCTTGAGCTCCGATATGGTCAATTCATTAATTTTTAAGTTTAAGCTTCGTGGCATTTTTAATGTTTCTTTAAATTTTACTATTGTGCACTATAAAAATGTTCAAATTTTCACTTTCAAAATTTTTCTTTCGCACTTCTTGACACCACTGTCGCGTGTTATTGGTTCGCGGCCAATAATTTTAACGTTCCGGGAAAGTGAAAACGCAATGTCTTTTAATTTAAGTTAAAAGAGTTTATTCAATTAATTAAAATGCACAATAATCAGTTAACACTTTCACTAATTTTAATTATCACTATTAAAATTATCTAACACTTGTCCATAGATTTATTATCGCAATTGTCTTCTAAATTACTTCACTATTACGAAACACACTTTTCTACTACTCGAAGAATATCGCTTCCCACACACAATCGCAGTTCTTCTCGCGGTCGAATGAATGATGATCCCCATTCATTCAGCTCGCCTTTATATAGGGTCTCTACCTATTCACCCATTTCTCGCACATTGGCGAGCAAGTTCATGAATGGAGTGACGTCACTTGCAGATGTTGATCATGCTTGTTGGATTCTCGTGGGTTCGAGTAAATTCATTCGTTGACGTTCTTAATGATGATGAAAACAATTGCGACAGTAGCTCGCAGAATTATTTGTACATGTAACAATATATATATATATATATATATATATATATATATATATATATATATATATATATATATATATATATATGTCTATATGTACTTAGATATATAAACATAAAATTAATTCCGCAATCAATCTCAGGAAGTTTACTTAAAAAGATCCTTCTTAACCGTATCACTTGTTCACGCTTATTCGATACCAATCGCCTTCGTTTTCAGTTAACTATGGCACATAATTTTCATGAAAGTTTCATGAAAATTATACCCTATAGCTCAATGAAAACTCGACTATGCATTTTTATGTTCATCTTTAAAGTTATGCTCAGTTATAGAAAGAAAAGTATCCTCTTTTAGGTTGCCATTCTTGCCGGTCTTTAGTATCGAAATCTCTTATTTTAGATTTCTGGGCATACCTCGTATATTAACTGCAAAGTAACGAATCAACTCTATAATTTGCACTCAATCCTTATTAACTCTTCGAGGAATTTTATAAATCCTATTGGTAACGTTTACGTCTAAGGATGTAAGAAGGATCCTTTACTAAGTTTATCAGTAAGCAAAGAATGAATGCGGAACAGAAAAGCATCCTGAAATTTCCCCTCTAAATGTGATTGTATTTATGCAGCAATTAAAAATAATTTATTGGTTATTTCCGGTAGAAATGATTGACTAAAATGTACCGTTTGTGCAGAAAATTAAAGGATACTGATCATTTTTATCATCCGTCACCAAGGATTCGGTAGCTCCATCAAATCCATAGAGAGTGCCAAATAATTGGCACTTTTCGTACGAAAGATCATTTAAATTCAATTTCTCGACATCAATGTATCATATTGAACTGTTAATATCTACAGAGTCCTTGAAAGGATTACAATTCTGTACCGATGCATTTTAGATCAATGAGTTGTCCTTCGTTTGAAACCTCTATTATCAAAATCCTTACACGCGTTGATCAGTTATGCTGAAAAATCGGGGTGAAAGTCGGAAATTTTTTAGTTTTAACGGTAAACGTCCTTTACCGTTATTTGAATTTCTTATTCTTTCAAAGGGACCTAACAGGAAGATAGATATATCTGTAATGGTACGCCGCCGCCCGTGGCACCCGAAGGCCATGCTCACGGTTCTGCAATTTTTTTCAAATCGCTTGTCCAGTCCCTACACCGATTCCGAATCATATAGCGAATATTTTTTTTTGTGTGATTTCTATCGCAGAGAAAACGTTTTCTTTCAATTTTTATAGTGCAAGGAAAATATTTTCTTTCGATTCTAATCACATTAAAAGAATGTTCTCTCCGATTCGGAATCGCACCGGAAATTAATTGGGAAATGAAAAGTACCATCTGGCAATACCCTGTATACCACCACGACATCTGACTGTCATGAAAAAGTTTGCGTGACAGTCAAATGATATCCGGTGTAGGAACTGTCAGCTAGTGAGGAAGCAGAGCCGTGGGGCGATAAGAATCGCTAAAAACCCGAGGCATGAGGTAAATATTGTTGAGGTTGGTGTCTGAAACACCTCAATTAACGCAATTCGATCCCACAGCAACCAGTAGGAGAAACTCGGAAGGATTGGCTACTGTCGGGAAAACAATTCCATCTACATACATCCGATTTCGTTGCAAGTGACAGCACAATCTCAAGAAGCGGTAGGAAAGGACGAGGAGACAAATCACATCACAATCAAAATCAAACCACGGCAAAAAACGTTCCAACAGTATTAACCGAAACGGAAACCTATACTCGTCCAAAACGGACGCGACGTGAGTAATGAATGGACGTGTACTTATTATTTCCTTATATTGGTACAAAACTAATTTAAATTTAGTTTTTGTAATAATTGTCCTATGAATTTACTACGCCGCTGGAAAAATAAAATGGCAGCGAATTTGTAATACTCGTAGTATGCATGAATTTTGGACAAAGTTGGTGGCAAAAGGTCTCTCTATATTATCTTATACCTACATGTAGCGAATGGTGGATTTCACCTGAGTTTTTCAGAGTTTTTTTCAACACAACAAATTACTATAAATCTTCAAATGTTAGTCTACAATCAAAGGGTGACTTGTTTTTGATCCCAGGCACACTTCAAACATGTTTTTTTTTTTAATTTTAAAGTGGATGTATAGAATGATTCTTTTAAATTTGTAGTTCAAATTGATTAGGCGTATGGATCGTTACAAAAATAACATATTTCAACAAACATACTTATACTGTCAAAGTTGTGAAGTAGTCTTGCATATAAACATATAATATTTAATAAGATTGAAATTAAATAAGGTTTCGTATCAGCTAACCATTAGATTATTTCAAATTCAAATTCTAATTGTCTATTTTTAATATTCATGTCCATTGTTCTACATAAAATAGAGTTAATAAAACATATCGAATATAGTTATGTATAAACATAAAAACGAAAATGTAAAACAATTAAATATCGATCCATAAAATAGGAATCTAAATATTTTCAATTCTTTTAAGAAAAATAGGTTCCAACTTTGATTTATCCATAATTAAATTGTGCTCTGTTAAGTAACATTTTTAGGGTTTTGTAAAATAATTTTACAAAACCCTACTAGTTTCGCGACCTGTCTGTCCGTCTGTCCGTCCGTCCGTGTGTCACAGCATTTTTTCTCGCAAACTACTTAAGCTAGAAACATCAAATTTTGTATATAAGTGTAAAGTGATGCTCTCTTCAAAGTTCAACTACAAAAATTTTTATAAGGTATTTAAGGGTGGTCTCCCCATATAGGGGAGTGGCCCCTGAAAAAAAATTTCATCAAAGGTAGCCAATATGGGTATCAAATGAAAGGTCTTGATGAGAACTTTTCAAAACAGTCTTAGTTTGATAATTTTTGCTTCGAGGGACGCGCAGGGAGGGGAAATACACGAAAAATTTGTGTCCCCCCTCGCGATTGGACACCTGTTATCCGAAAAATCTGAAAAAAATTATGGTGGTAGGTGTTTATGAGTACAACAACAACAAATCCTTAGAAGTCGAAATTCGCTCAACTTTGTTAACAATAGTATGATATTCGAATTTCACGTTTTCCCCAATAAAATCGCATCGGTACCTTTAAACGTAACAAAATTCGATATTTACGCAATCCTGCTAAGGATTCTTAAGCTTTGTAAGTTTAATGAAAATCGAATGATATACACGGAAGTTATAGCCACTTGAAATTTCTCCAATTACAACAACAATAACACATGATTTTGGTATTTTATGGACTTTCCATCCAATCAGTCACTGCAGTTTTCACTTGATGTTCTTGAAATTTTCCAAAAAGATCAATAACATTAATATTTTTGAGAATTCATGATTTGAGTGATTTTTGTTGGTTTGCAACAAAATGGTGACCATTGAAAAAAGAAAAACCTCGGATTTTCTTATAAACGTACACATCTCTGACATTTTTCTTGAAGTTATTCATAGCTGGTGACTGCATTTCTGAGAAGTTGAGTACAAACCCCTTCTGACATGAGCGTAGGTCTGTCTACCCAACTTGTTTTTCAATACAATTTAACCTTTGTACAAAGTTTGTGATGGTGCTGTACAAATAGTTAAATTTGCATTTAAACTTAGGAGTGATGAAAAAAAATAAGAATTGGCATGATTTTGAGCATGATAAAATTGAAAAAAAATATTTCAAGTTAGGTCTACATACCAATTAAGCAAATTTTAAAATTGAAAATAAAATAAATCAAAAAGAAATTCGAATCAATTCTTACAACATTCTTGAATGTCCTTTCAAACTAAACAAAGTTAAATATTGATAGTTAAATAATTTATGAAGGGAAAATTTAAATAATATTGAAAAATATGAAGATACTAAGGGATCTCTTGACAAAGTAATAAAATTATTTTTTTTACATTTAGTAATCTATAGTTAGGAGACCCTAGAAACGATTTCTAATTAAACAAAAATAAACTGCCACAGCTTGTTAGTTCTCCGTTTATTTACATATTTGTTTTCACTCATCTATTCATTTTTCAATATCAATAACAAATTAATCATCATAACAAAACCAATAGACTGTTTTCATTTGAAACAAAACTGAAGCAAAGAAAAAAAAAAACATAAATAAATAGAATAGAAATCATATATAAAAATATAGGCAGTATTTACGAAATTATTCGACGATGCTAGCAACAAGCGGGAGACAATGACAGGGAAAATTTGAAATGATTTCACTGAAAATAACTTATATAATTATGTTCTATTGAATCAAATAAGAGAATTATGTAAAGCAAAATAGCAATGAGACGAAAGACATGTTGCAACAAAACAAGGAAACAAATACAAATTAAAGAGATAAGGAAAAACCAATGTGTATAGCTGTTAGACATTTACGATAAATTTAACAACAACCAACATGATGAATTGTTAACGCACAAAAATCTTTCCTTTGCAGTAGGATAGATCCTCTTTTTCAGGAAACGGGTGCCAACAGAGATAGGTATAACGAAGATTGGGGTGGGGACTTTATTAACCCTCGATAGGAGTTACTAAGTTCCCACTGATCATCAACTTTCGGTCCGGTGCGGTACGCGGTACCATTGTTCGCGTTTGTTCAATTTCATTAGAGTATTTCGGGAACGCGAAACGAATTAGATTTTGTTGATAGGATTGAATGGAAATGATGAACGTGGTACATACGGACTAGAGTAAGGATAGGTTTCGTCTCCGTATGCATCGGGTATTTGACGCGTTTTTTTTTCGGGCGTGTTATGGTGGCTGAAAATTATTGTAATCGCGCGTAATCCATTTTAAGACCTGCGACCGAAATCCTCTTCGAACTAGCTGACCGTCAAGCAGCCACTGCGAAATGGATTACGAGTGCACGGAATGGTTAACCGACTGGGTACCATTCGTTGGCACGCCCGGACTGCACGTCCATAAACCGATGAGAGGTCGGTTCTGATTTCCTTAGTCTCGTCGGACGTTTGGTGGAGATAAATCCTTTACATATCATTTGCCGAAAAAAGGAGAGGACTCTTACATCTATGTCCGTTTAAAAGTTATGCGTGAACATACATAAAAAAAGCAACAAAAAAAAAAACAATATACGTTATGAATTGATAACTTTCTTTCCTTTGGAAGTCGGTTTAAATATAATATCCAGCCTTTGCAAAATAGGTTATCTTGACACCTTGTTTTTGTATAAAATACATAATTACATTGACTCAACATCTCTTTTACACAAAATAAATTTTAAAGTCCCTCGTAGCTCCTCTCGTTTTCACCAAACTTTTTACATTACCGTTAGTAATACAAATTATGCTAGTAATGCATTCTATAAGCACGTCTGTGACCTCTTTAACAAACATTTGTGTGATATTCACATCTTTCACTGCAATCTACACGCTTTTAAAAAAATCATACAAAATTTATCATAAAGTACTAATAACTTATGCTTTGCAATGGATGCTTATGATGTCATTTACTCACTTCCTATCATAGCTAGCTCGATGATTTAGTATATTGTATGTAATTCAAAATGAAACTTATACGCCTGTTTGAATCTAAATTTATGCTACCATTTGTAATAAGGCTGTTTGTGTTCAAACTAAAAATATACCGGTTATAGTTAACATTCAAATTTTTTCACTCGCGATACATTCTAACTTGATCATTTTGATGGGAAAACTAATTCTTTTTAATGTATATTGGAAAGCATAAAATAATAGTTCGCACAGTTCAGTATCAAAGCACAAAGCCTACCTGTTTAGCTTATTTGTGCAGATAAATGAGAATGGTATATCGTTTAAGATGCTATAAACATGCTCGTGCAATTTTAAAAAAAGCCGCTGGAGCATCTAAAGCATTGACCCCTCTCCTGTCAAGAACATTTGTTAATTGTAGTACCAAAATTTTGATGTACAAAACTGTAATGCGACCAATAATTACCTATTGTTTCCCAGCTTGGCTCTGTCTCATCTACCGTTGCAGAAGAATTGCATTTTTTCGAACGTAAAATTCTTAGGAAATGCCTCTGAAGTATAGACGTCCAAATAAAAAATATTATTGTAACAATTCTGTTTACGACGAGACCAGAATTAAACCCATCTTATTTTATATGATTGATTGAGTATCAAACGTTTATCCAATTGGGTTTCTCATCGTAATTCCTTCATTCGAGACTTATTTAATCAGAATATGAATATGGAAAACACTAAAGGATATATTTCTTCTATTAAATCCATGTGTATTGATAATTATTTACTACCTATGCCCTTATTACTTGGATCCTCATAAGCGATTTCTTTATCGGAGACCACTATTTCGTTTTTGATCGTGGTTAAGAATACCTATACACACATACAACATAATCACAGGTTATTTTCAATTGCAATGACGAACTTCTATCGATCTATTCAATTTATTTGATTATCTCTATATTAAGCTTAAAAGTTTTATGTTTATGTTAGCCAGTGAATTGGTTTCATTTCATTAATATAAAGGCACTGCGCGATGGCGTAGTCTAAACATATCATTACATAATAATATTGTATTGGTTGCGACCGAATTTTATCTATTTTTAGTTACTAGACAATTAGTTTCGCAGTCAGTATGTTTTATTCCTTTCTTGTATATTCATGGATGTATAAAGGCTCAATAAATTTGTATGGAAATGAGAATAGTATTGTTTTTTAATGAAACTTGTACTAAATTCGATTGCCGAAAGTAATTACGTCAAAATTTTAAACTTAGTTCCAAATTACCTTTCGTATTCTTCAGCAGTCATTGGAACTCCGTTGCTGTCTTTGTCTGTTGTAATGCCAGTATATATTGTAATTTTGTTAATTTTGCTACAAAACTTGTCGTCAGATTAAAAATCAACGGAAATTGTGGATTGACAAACCTTTCAGACGGATATTTCCCCTTAAACCACATTGGCCGCACATCTATCGAGAATTCGCACCGATCGACAGTTTCGTTGAAATCCATAAAATATTCCAAAACATTTTTTAAAGTCAGCGCCACTAGGGAAGCTCGCAGACTGGCTAAACTACTTGGTTTAGGACTATTTGTTGTCTGTATGTTAAACCGATGTAGAGATTTAGTATCTTTCATGGAGGAAAACAATTCTGAAGACTCAACCGACTTCAATGCACAGTCAATAGCCATACGTCTGTGTAAGAAGAGTATGCATCGATCATTCTCTAAACTATAATTTGCTAACGGAATTTGCCAAATTTTACTTGTCGCGATTAAATCATCCATTCTCAATTTGACTTCTTTGTTCACAAAGCTAGCAGCACTGGATTCCAAGTCTTTTTTCTTAAATGTTACCAACTGAAAACTGAATTCTCCTTTTGTTTCCAAATGAATAGAATGTTTCTTTGTACACAGCATCTTATTGTATCCGCATTTATGAAAAACAAATTTTCTTATCTCGGTGTTGATAAACTCCACCAAATCCATTTTCATACGGTTAGGAAGCTCCAACTTAAATTGATTAAGCCACTAAGTGCTTTAATCTGCTTCGGAAAAAGTGTAAGAATATGATTTAATAATTGAAATGAAAATTTAAGGTGATCGCACTTTCCTGGAATAGGCCCTACACGTTACGCGCCGACTCAGTTTGCAAATCGGTTCTTATTAATCCTTAGCTAAGAATAAGTAGTGCAGGAAGCCCGATATAGCACATATACAGTGTGCTTGAGTGAAGTAAAATCAAACGGAGGAGAAGTTGTATGACAAGGAAAGCGTACATAGGAAGAGAAGAGACACAGCATGGGCTACTAATGTCATGTTGGCTGTTCTACTGCGATAAGTGTCAGGTAACAATGTAAACAAATCGCGAAATCGAA